>CAMZMU010000081.1:19401453-19623251 GCA_947311845.1 Poa pratensis | reverse complement strand
TTACAGAGGATCTGGACAGAGCTCCATGTCGGCGTCCAGTTCAATTGTGCATTCCTCGTGAACGAACGAGGAGCGATTTCTCGACGACTACGGAAAGAGATTGGCGCGATCGATATGGTGGCAAAGTTTGAAGATAAATGGAAATGGAATGAGGGAGAATGTTGGGGACGGTTGTGGGGCGCGCAAAGGGTGCTCGCTGCGCGAAGCTTGCCTCCTGGAGAAGGATCATGCTCCGTCAGCCGGCGTGCATGCGTTCATCGCTGCCCCCTTATGGATCCTGCCGCCGCCACCATTGAGGATAGGCTGGATTCGCTCCTCCCGTCGTCGTGACCTCACATAGCAAAAAGCTGGGGACAGCAGGCTCAGTCGTGAGCACGCGAGTTGGGGACGAGCTGCACAGGCAGCCGGAAGCATGAGTTTGGGGCGGCACCACGGTGTGAGGCGTCTGGCATGCATCACAGTGCGGAGAACATGACTAGAGGTTTGGGTCTTAGGGATGACCTGAGGGGCGGGGCCCTCTTGACAGAGAGAAACAAGAGAGAAAGAATCTGCCAAGTGGGTCCTCGGAGTTTTACAAAAAAAAATTAGTTTAGAGAGAGTCTAACATTTGTCTGCTTTGATTTTTTATTTCGTGCCACGTTAGCACTTACAACGGAGCCACCGGTCAAAAACATGGTTAGCTCCGCTAAACTAGGCAATCAGGGCTATTTGTTACACTATTACTGAATGGTGGTGTTTTTTGCAAAAAAATCGCATCAGGTTGTCTTTTTAAACCCTATCCTCAAATGTGGTGGATTCTTGCAATTTTGTCGTGCAACGAGTCTGTGAGGTGGAGAGTACTTGTTGGTCCATGGTGCATGGTGAACCAGGAGCCCTTCCTTCTTTTCTAGGGTTGGTGTTGATTATATGGCCAGTCTCCACAGGTCTCGCGGTTAGCTATGTTCATGTTGAAGTCATAAAGAAATAATGCTAGCAGAATTTCATCATATATCTTGTATCTTGAACCTTCCTTTAAAGGTACCGAAGGAAAGGCATGTAATGTCCTTGCCGTGGATTGCTCCGACGGATTTGGGACGGTGGGTTGCGTGGAGAGGAAGTAGATGGAGAGGGCAAGAGATCAGGAACGGGACGATGCCCTTAGTTCATTCGTTAGTTCGATGCGGTTACAGATACCAATCCCCGAGCTTATAACTGCGCTCCCTTCTATCTCTCACATACGCACACGACACGGCCCACGGCCCACCACTTACAGCCCAAACACTCACTAGCCACTCTGCTTCTTCTCCGCTGCTGTCACGCTAGTCGAGCCTTGCGTAGTGGTTGCCGTGACAGTACCGCCCCTGAAGGACCAGCTTGTCCCCAAGCTGGTGCGTTAGGAAAACGCTGGCGCACCACCTCATAGTCTTCCCATGTTGCAGAAGCTGCAGGTAACTCAGACCAGCGAATGAGTACCTGCAAGATAGCACATTACCTTTCTTCACCAGGCGCTGATCAAGGATTTCTGTAGGTTGTAGATCCTCTGTGTCCAATGGTAGAGGTGACGGCAGAGATGCATAGACAGGAGTGTGATCTGGTACATGACCCTTGAGCTGAGATACATGGAACAATGGGTGCACAAGGCTCTGATCTGGTAGTTGCAATTTGTAAGCTGCTATATATGGATGCTTGAGTGGTATGAAATGGCTATGTTTAGTGAACCTGTCTACCACCACTAAAATAACTGAATAGCCATGTGACTTAGGCAGTCCTTCAATGAAATCCATGGAAACATCTTCCCAAGGGCCTTCTGGAATAGGAAGTGGGCATAATAATCCTAGATACTTACAATGCTCATGCTTTGCTTGTTGGCAGACTTGGCATTGCTGCACAAAATTCTCTACTGCCTTCTTGATGCCAGTCCAGTGGAATAGTTTGTGCAGCCTTTGGTAGCTAGCCTGAAAACCAGAGTGTCCCCCAATAGGAGATGCATGAAAAGCTTCAATGAGCTTAGTTTGTAGTCCACTATTTCCTCCAATCCATATTTTTCCTTTGTACTTCAGTATGCCTTGTACTAGAGAGAAATCTGGAACTGAGTGGTGCCAGTGCTAGTTTCTGTAGCAGTTCTTGTGCCTCTGCATCCAGTGCATAAGAATTGAGCACTTCTTGTAGCCACACAGGCTGAGCACTAGATACTGCTTGTAAGGCAAAAACATGTCCCACACGAGAGAGAGCATCTGCTGCTTTGTTATCCACTCCTCTCTTGTACTGAAATTTGAACTGTAACCCAACTAGTTTTGTCAGATTTTCTCTGTAAGTCTGGGCTGAGGACCTGATCCTCCAGGTGACACAGGCTTTTGTGATCAGTTTTGATCACAAAAGGTCCTCTGGAAATGTATGGTCTCCATCTGTCTATAGCCATCATAATTGCCAAAAAATCCTTTTCATAAATCGAGAGCTTCTTGTTTGTCTGCCCTAAGGCTTTGCTGTAAAAGGCTACTGGATGTCCATTATGACTGAGCACTGCTCCAATCCCAGTGACAAGCATCTGTTTCGATGCAGAATGGTTTATGAAAAATCTGGTAAAGCCAACACAGGAGTTGAAACCATTGCTTTTTCAGTGCTTGCCTTTTGTGCTTCATTAGTCCACTGAAACAATTGCTTTTCAATAAATCAGTGAGTGGTTTTGAATGAGTCCATAATGCTCCACAAACTTTCTATAATAGCCAGTCATTCCTAGAATTCCTCTCAGTTCAGTCAGATTTGTGGGCACTGGCCAATTTACCATTGCTACTGCTTTCTGGGGGTCTGTTGCCACCCCTTTGTCAGAGATGATGTGAGCCAAATATTCTAATTGAGGCTGGGCAAATGAGCATTTGCTTTGCTTTGCAAACAGCTTGTTATCCCTCAAGATCTGCAACACCTGATGCAAGTGTTGTGCATGTGACTGTAAGTCTTTGCTATACACCAGAATATCATCCATAAAAACCAGCACGAATTTCCTGATGCAAGGGGCAAATACTGAATTCATCAAGCACTGAAAGGTAGCAGGGCCATTGGTCAAACCAAATGGCATTACTCTGAACTGAAATTGTCCATGGTGTGTTTTGAAAGCTGTTTTGGCTTCATCATCTTCCACCATCCTGATTTGATGGTATCCTGCTCTCAGATCCAGTTTGGAAAACCACTTGGATCCAGCCAATTCATCCAGTAACTCATCCACAATAGGCAAAGGAAATTTACTCTTCATTGTTATATTGTTCAGTCTCCTGTAGCCCACGCAGAAACGCCAAGTCCCATCTTTTTTCTTTACCAGCAATACAGGGGAAGCAAAAGGTGACATACTAGTAGTCACCAGTCCAGAAGCAATGATCTCATTCACTTGTTTTTCTATCTCATCTTTCTGCTGTGGGGAGTACCTGTATGGCCTGGAATTGACAGGTACACTGTCTGGCAGTAAAGAAATTGCATGATCAAAAGCTCTATGTGGTGGTAGTTTTTTGGGTCTCACGTCTTGGAAATTATCCAATGTGGACTGAATTAACTGTGGTAACTTGTACCATCTGCTTGAGTAGCAAAGGAAACCACTGATGTAGCCCAAATGTCATTGCCCTTGCATGCTTTCTCAATTTGTTCTAAGGACATTTCCTTGAGCTGCATGTTTTTTGGTCTACAATGCCTGTAGCTGTACTGGTTGTCCTGACTTGTTGAATTTAATCCACTTCTCCTGCCAGTGGCATGTCATTTCACCCCATTGTGACAGCCAGTCCATACCCAGAATTGCATCATATCCACCTAGAGGCACTACCTTCATGTCAGTGGAGAAGGTGTGTCCCTGAATCCACCACTCAAGCCCTTGTACCTCCTTATCACAGAGCATTTGCTCTCCATTTGCCACTTTTACTTGTAACTTTCTCTCTAAAGCAGTTGTTGTACATCTCAGTTTGTCAACCAGTTGTTGGTCAATGAATGTATGGGAGCTGCTGAATCCACCAACAGCAGCATCACTTGATTTCCAACCAGAGCTCTCAGCTTAATGGATTTATTATGTGTAGTACCAGCAATTGCATTTGTGGTCAGGTAAGCAACTGCTTCCTCTACTGCTTCCTCCACTGCGATAGCATCCAACAGAGCATCACTGAGAATTTGTCCATCTGCCTCAGTTTCAATTGCTTTTATTTGAGCTCCTTTATTGGCACAAGTATGTCCTGGTGTGTATTTCTCACCACAACCATAGCACAGACCATTGGCTCTCCTGTATTCCTTCAACTGCTTGGCTTTCCAGACATCACCAGCTGCAAATTGTTGCCTGCCTGTATTATCTCCCCTGAAGGTAAACGTTCTGTGTGCTGCCGGCGCGCCACAGTACTCCCATGTTGTTTGCCTCTGCTGAGCATTGCTTCCTGAACCAAAGCATATTCAGTAGCTGCTTGCACTGAGTTGGGCAGTTGGATCTCCACAGCAGCTCTGATTTCCTCCTTTAACCCAAGTATGAACTGAGTTACTAGCATTGTTTCGCTTACCCCACCTTCATACAGCCTCACCTGATACACTAACTGATTGAACAGCACCTGTACTCCTGCACTGTGTTTGTCTGTTTCAACACAAGCAGGTCTCTCATACAAGTCCGGTGTATGTTCATGTCGAATTCGGTGAGTACAACTGCACAGAATGCTGGCCAACTTGCACACACATCTGTGAACTTCACGGACTGGTACCAGTGCGCTGCATTACCATGCAGATGAAGAGAAGCTGATATGAGTTTGAAATTTTCTGGAATTTGGTATAGCTGAAAATAAGCCTCGCAATTGTCCAACCACATGAACCCCTTCCCCATCAAATCGAGGGGCATCCATGATTTCCTTCCACTGTTCCCCCTTCGCTGCCCCGTCCTCGACGTCACAACCGTCTGGCGTGCGTCTGGTGGTCGAGCGTGATGTCTCCATCGCGGCGGCGGTGGTGGTGGTGGTCTCCCCACCCCGTTCGTTGCCGATCCTTTATCCACTGAGGATGGCGACGCAGCCGAACACCCCATCTTGCAAGCCGATCGGCCTCCGGCACTCTGGTTGCTGCGGATTACTTCATCGCCCGTCCGCGTGCACTTGTTCCTGGTGGATGTGACCAATTGAGCTTGCCGAAAGGTTTACCTTAGCCTGAACTTGGTCGAGCCGATTGACTTGCTCGCTGAATTTTGCATCCAGATCATCGAGCCTGGTCTGGATCGTGGAAATCCCCGCCATCTGCTCCTGAAGAGAGCGAAGGGCCTCGAATTCCTTCAGCACCCGCTCCTCAAAGGTAGCCATCACGTCGTCCTGATGCCTTGTCTGCGCTAGCCTTAAACGGAGCCGTCGCTGCTCACTCTCTGAATCACCCTAACGCCGATCTGGATTTACAGCGAATTCTCTCCGGGGAGCGAATTCACAACCGATCGGTCGATGTTACAGGGTCGATCTCGAGTTGCGGAGAGCGGATCGGACCGGCAAAGCTCTGATACCAAGTTTGTAATGTCCTTGCCGTGGATTGCTCCGACGGATTTGGGACGGTGGGTTGCGTGGAGAGGAAGTAGATGGAGAGGGCAAGAGATCAGGAACGGGACGATGCCCTTAGTTCATTCATTAGTTCGATGCGGTTACAGATACCAATCCCCGAGCTTATAACTGCGCTCCCTTCTCATCTCTCACATACACACGACACGGCCCACGGCCCGCACCACTTACAGCACAAACACTCACTAGCCACTCTGCTTCTTCTCCGCTGCTGTCACGCTAGTCAAGCCTTGCGTAGTGCTTGCCGTGACAAGGCATGGTACACAAGAAAATATCGCATGTAGTGCGCACGCAGGCGGCATAAAATGGTGCCGCAAGACCAGCACGTAGGCGTTCTAGAGCCTAGACACTCTTGATACTGATCATGTCATCGCACGCGTTTACCACGAAGCCGCACCCATACGATAGACGTGGGGGAAAGGCTCTCCTGAATCTTCTGCATGCTCGTCTGGCCAACGTCAATTCGTGGATCTATCGATGTCACGACCTCGCCACAAAGGTCTGCCGGACGACGAACAGGACCCAGGCCAGGACTAGGAGAAGACCAAGCACGCGTCTTCGACGTCGATCGCCTACATGCTTTCCCTTAGCAGTCTCGATCGGGCACCGGCCGCCGTGGCGATGGAGATCGAGCTTTACCTTCCATATATGATGTCCGTGTAATCCACTATCCACCACCCGGCGCCACCTCACCGGCGCCGACCTACTGACTGACCGCCCGCCACTACGCCGAAAGCCGGCGAGCCACCTCACCCGCCAGCGACGTCCCGCCCGCGTCCCAGTCACGGCCGTGCATGCTTCTCATGCGCCTGCGAGTGAAACTCGCTGGCACTTTCCGGCCGAGGTAACTGATCGAGCGACACCTGAGCGCTAGCAATGCCGGCCGCGTGCGTGCATGATTGATCCATCATTCGGTCTCTCGAGATCGGTCCGTGCGCGATCTTTTCGGCGGATCCGTCGCCAGCTTTTTGACGGGTCTCCGGAGACGGATACATGGGATTCACTGGCGCGCGCACTAGTGGGCGTGTGAACGGATATTGCTTGTTTTTACCGGAATTGGCAGGCATATATCAAACGTCGATCCCTAGCTTTTATCTAAAGGAGTATATAATTGAGCCTCTTTTCGCTACAGGGAGAGAGTGGGATATTATTATTATTCACTGGTGGTCTCTGGAATCTGGATTTATCCACGGAGGAAGTATAGACTAAATCTGATTTATCCTGGGAATGTGTTTATATACTAATCTGATCTTCACTAGAGAAAGGGAGACATTTCGTCTCCTTTCTCTTCGGTCATTGGTAAGTTCATAATTCAGGTGCAGCATGTGTAAAGAGGAAGCAAATCATGAACATTAAGGTTTAGGGTCAGTGAACTCCAGGAACTGAGTTGGGATGCCATATTGAGTGCTCATGGGGCTCATGTTTTCTCTCTCTGCCAAATTTTGTAAGAAAAACTACCTAGATATTTATATAGTGCGTAAAACTTTCGTACGCTACTACTATACATATGAATATTGTAGCTTTACACGAGGCCTATTTAAAACATGTATATTACCACCATCTCAATAGATATCTTTAAAAACAATAAGTATCTATCAGATCAGCTGTTTGATGCTTCATGTTAACTTGATGCCTTTTACCTTTGTGTGGTTAATTATTGTTCTCCTAGTACTTCAAATCAAACTATTGACGGTCATGCGGTTTTGATGGTCACCTCAGGTGATAATAAATCACATCAATCTTATGTTAAGAGATCCGTGTAAAAAATCTCATGGTACGCGCACTGCCTCAGTGGGATAAGCTTACCGACCTAGCAGTAAAGTAATTAGAGTCATAGAGTGGATGGTTATCATATGTCCCAACAGATATTTCAGATGATAAAGTGGTTAGATTCATCTGATCATGCTATTTGTGTTGGCATATAGTACTATGACTTGCATCATCCCTTTGGGTTCCAAAGATCTACAGATATTTTGAAAAAGGGTTCACAGATGCGGACAAGAATGCAGGTAACTTTTCCTTTTTAACATCGTCAATAGCTGAACTCCCATGCAGCCAAACTCAAAATGATTCAGTGAATCTACAGACCTCCATGCAATTTTAGGCCCAGGGTAGTTGAGGCGGCCCATCGGGCCCGCGATCTCACATGCTCTCCCTATGTTCAAAGGAACATACTACAAAAAATCTCCTAAAAAACGTACTCTCCCTTTCCCTGGAATAAATTATTCTTCTTAATTCGAATTTTACTAATTGATGCATAGAGAGCCGGCCTTGAAGACTACGTAATGCAAGACTACAGCGCCGACTTCAGTGGACTTCACGTGAGCACTTCTTTTTCTTATGAACAGAGCTAGATTAACACTTCTCAAGATCTGAACTTCGGTGTGGTGTGGTGTGCAGGTATGGTGGTGAGACCAAGAACAGTACTACGTCGAGTAATAACGAAGTTTGACCACACGAAATTCCGCAAGAAAGTACAGCACCTAGAAGTCCTGAACAAGCTGCATAGACATGGAAATCCAAGTAGAAATGTGAATCAGGGCCTTCAGGAACACTCCCTTCGTCTGCACGTAA
Organism: Poa pratensis; assembly: GCA_947311845.1. Lineage (NCBI taxonomy): Eukaryota > Viridiplantae > Streptophyta > Magnoliopsida > Poales > Poaceae > Poa > Poa pratensis. The sequence continues at coordinate 19,615,155 of CAMZMU010000081.1, read as the reverse complement.
TATGCATGAAGCCAGTGTACCGTGTATTCATGCATGCATGAATCATGAATCATTGATGATCGTAGAAGCCAGTGGGGTGGAATTAATTGGGATGGCGGTGGAGCTTGATCCTTGTGTCGTTCTGTTGATCACTGCTCTCGTTCTCGGCCCGCCTCGTTCCGAGTTGTTTTGCACGATTAATTGTTTTCATTCCGTGTTTCCATCGCGCGCGCGTCCTTCTTGGTAACGAGTGTGTGGAGTAAGAACTACTCATCTCGTTTTGGGGTTCTCCCGGTCTGGGAACCGGAGAGCTCAGCATGCATGATGACTTAGTGTTCCATGTTTGACACGTATGTACAGATGTACTACGTACCAATCCTAGCTTAAGTCATGGACTACATACAGTCAAACACGCACCGATAGAAGGATCATAATCATATATAAGCACTAGCTAGATACTGTATAGTATTCCAGTATAGTATCTCTCGAAGCTAGAAACTACTTGATTAATCCACTCAAATTAAAAATCTTTGCGTGGTGTTAAAACATTTGATGTTCATGATAATGATTTTTTTTGGAAATGAAGATTCCACTCCAATTAAAAATCTATGAGTGGTATCTTGGCAAAGGTGTGATCCTTACAAAGGACAACCTTGTTAAACGCAATTGGCAGGGAAGTACAAAGTGTGCGTTTTGTCATCACGATGAGACAATCAAACACTTATTTTTCACTACAAAATCGCTCGTTCTATATGGCCAGTGATACAGATAGCTTCTAATTTGTATCCATCGCGTTGTGTTGCAAATATATTTGGCAACTGGTTACACGGTATAAATAACAAGTTTAGAATTATTATTAGGATGGAGCGCTTGCCGTGATTTGGTTGCTTTGCTATGTAGAAATGACAAGATTTTTAACGATAAGAATTTTTCTCTCATGCAGGTCATCTACCGGTGTATAGGTTTTCTTCATTTATGGTCGCCGCTACAACGCGCGGAGTATCGAGACTATTTACGGAGGTGTCTACATGGTTGGAAGACACGTAGGGATATGTTTATCCGACATGGGTGGCCGTGTGATCTATGGATTGGCCCTCCTTCTCCTTAGGCGATCTTCGGTTCCTTGTGGATATTTGTTGTTTTCGCCTTTTTCTTTTTTTGTTGTGGACTTCTTGCGGATGTGTGCATCATGTTATGCAGAGGCGGGTGTAATGCTTAAAACTCTTAAGCAATAAAATATCCTTTATCAAAAAAAAACTATTGATGATACTTCTTCCATAAAGGGCTATATATTGGTATCAATCCGATATTTAGTACACTTGTCTCTACAATAACACATATTAAGAGTGTCGGAAATATGGTTTCGAGTCAATCATGTGGTGATGATATTTATGAGTGTACTCATAAGTTATGCAGTTGTCTTTAAATATCATGGAATCCATGATACAGTTGTGCAACTATGTATTGTAGACTCCCTCGTCCCTATTTAGGTGGCGTATAAACTAACTTAAAGGTCAACAATTCTATGTTTGACTAAATATAAATATATCAACAATTACAATGTGAAATAAATATATTATGAAAATGTATCTTATGATGAATATATTGATATTGATTTGATATTGTAAATCTTCATATTTTTGTATATATACTTGGTCAAAGTTAGGAAACATTGACTTTTTAACTCAATTTATAAGCCACCTATTTGGAGACGGAAGGAGTATGATGCTTGTTTCAGTTGTTCTAGTATGATTCTTGGCTGATGACTCGATTTCACAAGTCGCACGATGATGCCAATCCGATAGTGTTGACTTTAGTAAAAGAGTTTAGCAAGTTGGATAGACCCACTTTGAGATGCAACGACTGAGTTATCATTTGTTAGTCTCAAGCAATGTATATGACATGTCCTTAGAGTCTTAGACCTGAAATTCTCGCATGACCCGAGTTGTGAATCGACTAGCTTACGGTTTATTCAAACACTATTACATAGCTAGAAATTTACAAAGTTAGATTTCAGATTAGCTGCAAAGCAATCTGCGTGTCATGGTTTACAAAGATGGAATTTGCCTCTCAATTCGGAGGGATATTCTCTCGAGTGACTTTATTCAGGACGCATCGCCATGTGACTCGGTTAAGAGTTAAACGAGGACCCACACTAACAGTTAGTCCAGTGAATCTATACCACGGGATCGAGAAGACAGGTCAAACTAGTAAATGGATGACAAGCCCTCGCGTTTAGCTTGATAATGTATATCGTGGGTCAAAGGGAATGTGACATATGACAAATTGTGAAGGTTCGTCGTGATGACTTTAAATCACTCAGGCGCTGGCATGTTCTGCTAGGAGTCACTACCAATTATCGACTTGAGACCAAGTGTTCATAGGAGCGAGTGGTAACTTGGAGCCATGGCGGACACTCGAAGGAGTAACTCTAGTTGTAACAGAGTGGTCGTGAACCTAAAGGGTCTCATACTTAAGGGGAACAAAAAAAGCTCCACCAGTTTTAGCCGGGCAAAGGAACCGTTATGCAGGTGGCTAAGGGATCAAAAGGTAGACCAAAATCTTTTGCGCGCCTCTTTGAGCCACCAAAAGGCTCAGGGGCTACTGACAGTGTCGCGAATACTGCGTATCCCTCAAAATTAAAACTTCACAGCACCGGTTGACGTCATACTATGTAGCTATCTTGATAGCAACAAGCAACTCACTCTAGGAGGCCCCCGCCTCCTCAACCGGCACCGGTCCTACAGCAGCCCCTCAAAAGCTCATGGGCAAGCCTAAGACCACTATCTGTAATGACATATAAGTATGCAAGTGGACAAAACCGGACATCAAGACTGGCTCACGGACACCTCAAGAAGGGCGTGCGGGCATAGTCACCCCGGTATCTCGGGCAATCGGGACTGACTCACGCGTCATCACCAAACCATCTCGGAATCATCCGTTGATGCCCTGCACAGTGATTAGCCCATGCCGAAGTACCGGTTGTTCAGTCTGGCACAGGCTACATCGCCCTGAGGTAGCTTACGTCCCATCATAGCTCGTACCTAGGCATGTAATGCCATGCCGCCCTATCTATAAGGCCATGGCACGCTCCTATATAAGTTGTACGCCTCCCTCTTAAAGGGGATAGAGAAACTCCTCTCTACACAACCCACGGGTTGATCATTCCACACACCTAAACTAAACATACAACCACTCATCTCTCTACCAACAGAAATCACTCGGTCGGCTGTACCGATAGACCCCCTGTACTTTGAGCGCCTCACACTCCGGTATATATACATCGATCCACATGGGAGTAGTGTGTTAGGGGCCAAACCTGTATCTTGGGGCCACCACCCCAACCCTTGATCAGCTCGTCTTTCGTGTGTGTCACCACACCGCACAACCAGAGAACCCCTCGCGAGTGAGGGGACAAGCTCACCACCATCGTCTGTCGGGCATGGGCCTTGCTTGACGGCATCGTTTGGCAGCAGCGGAGAGAACATGGAGGAATGGGATGATGGCGGCGGACACTAGGGTTTCGTCGAGACACACTATATAGCGACGAGGCGTGCTTACAACTAAAATGCATTTGGGCTTGCAATCTGACCATGTAATGTGTAATGCGCACTATTTTTTTTTGTACTAACAAATGTTCATTCAAGAAACGGTAAGGACAGTCCGAGCCGTTTTCCCAGGATCGAACTTTGCCAAAAACGCCCCAGTAAGCCACCCTTTTCCAGCGTCGAACTTTGCCAAAAACGCCAAGTTTACTGGGCCCCAGGGAGCCACTGTCCCACGCCACACGTGCACGGTGGGAACGCCGATGCTACACGCACAAACATAACACGGGCCCGAGCGCACGCATCGATTGGCCGTGTAGGAGGAAGAGTACAAGGGGATTAAATTTGGGGTGTGCACCCTGGAAACATGGGATCCTGGATGCTAACAAACTTATTACAGGGGCAACGAATACCAATGGGCATGAGAAGGAGGAGACTTGAACCGGAAGGGTTTGACTCCAGCCACCCGAGTAGCTAGGGGCAGGGGTAGGTAACACCAAACGAGAGGCCGCACGAGCGGGTTCAGGCACACAGCCCGATTAATGTCAAGCAAGCAAGATCTGGGAGACAAAGACAAGCACCGTCTACCTACATAATCCATCTATAGGAGAGAGGCAGAGCTGCGTCTGGCCCACCGGTTCCAATCCATTTCAGGACATCATGATGCAGACATTTGTTTCAGGAACTGCATGTGTAAGAAGTTGAAATGATCAGTGTACACCATTAGCAGAACAAGTGCAGAAATGCATTCATCAATGGTGTAAAGGTCTTCAGACTTCAGTAGTTACTGACGAGAGGATCTGTGTAACACTGGTAGATGCAGCAGCACTCCTCCTAGTACAAGAACGAGCATGCATGAACTCCCAAATCTCAATAGAAAACTCCATGGGTTTCCACAGACCGACTTTTGTAGCCTTTGGCCTGGAGGTTTGACCCTAAGACCATCTATAAGCCCCCTATTAGCAGTAAACCTCCAGCATCATTTAATTCGAAGGTCCTTGCACTGTTGGGTGCTTGGAGGACAGGGTTTGGAAAACCTGGGCCCATGGGATTTTGGGTTTCATACTTTTTTTCCTGCTCTCTCTGGGTGGAGGTGAGAATGAGGGAGGTTGCGCTTGGATCCATGCAGGATTTTCGCATCAATGTCTGTAGAAGTCCGGTGATGCGCCCAATGCAGCACGAATGGGCAGGTCTGAGTTTTTTCGGTTAAAGTATGATGGCATGTGACTATGATGTTACCCTAGTGACTAGTGAGAGGAGGCATCTTGATTTTCCACCCTTTGGCTTCTTGCATCTTAGCAGCTGGCTAGCTCTAAACTCATGCATGAATGGTGCAAACATCACATGGATGCATAAAAAAATCTCATGCAAAATTACTTTTTTTACAAGAGTAGTTAACGGATTTATGGATAATTAGGATGCAAACATAGAAAGGATGTCATCTAACCTTTGCTTGAAACTGGAATTGGTTGGACAGGTTCAATAGTCCACAAACGTGTGCATCCTAATCCACTCCATCATGATGTCTGACCCATAAAATACAGGGGAAGTTAGGACTTTCAGAGTAGTGACAACCGGATGCATACAAAACATTGCCCCTACAAGACAAAGGTAGTTATTAACCCATTGCACACATCAGCAACTAAAACATCACTGTCTGTGCAAAATAATAACTGAGGTCAGATTTAACCCATGTTTGACCCTTCACAAGCTTACAATGGCAAGAGACATTGGCATCTTTTCAGAAAGATAAATAATATTACCTGATACGACTCTGTCTATTCGGCTCTATTCTGGGGATGAGAAACGTGTATTACTAAGGTGAGTGATAGGTATTTCCTCCTGTTTTTCTTTTAAGTAATGATTAAAAAAAATTGTAAGCATACCTTTGCCACATAGAACTCTGTTTTTTCCTTCTGCAACGAACTATCTGCATTCATTGTACTAGAATGAACGATGGACGGCAAGCGGAATAGTGTGTCAGCTCAGCACTCGTCTGCTGCAGTTCATAAATGGGTATTACAGAAGTACCACAGCCTACAATGTTTTCCCTATGGATCTATTTCAATATTATGAATGAGGAACAAATGCCTTTGTTCTTGGGAACAGGGTAAATTGTACCATGTACTAGAAGTAGAATGTCTCTACTTTCTCTAAGGGGCAATGTTCAAATTAGGAACACATAAATGAGCAAATAGCGCATACAAATTCCTAAACCATGTACTAGAAGTACTGTTCAAGAGTTGTCTAAATATTAACACTTAAAATTAAAGGTGACTGGGAAAAGGCATGATTTGAAAGGAATTTTTGGATCAGGAGAGGAGATCAAAGGTATATGTTGATACCAATGTAAAATATAGATGTTGTCAGAGGGAATTAGACTCGCAGTGTTCCAATATAAAACTGTACTTACTTGGAATTTAGAAGTGTCTTGATGCCTTGGGAATTGTTACTTATACATCAACTACAGACAACTGAACTACACAAGGAAACCACAATTAAAAATAATAAGCTAGTCATCTAGTGAGCTAACTTATTCTCCCAGAAGGCTTAATTATAGCAGTAACACGTATGTCTAAACTGTGTCAGCTGCGAAGTAAGGTTAATTAATTTACTCCTAAGTAATCAAGAGATTGCTAATCCCAAAATGGCCACAGAATTTGTACAGCTCATTGAGATCCTCATCATGGAGTAAAGACCAAAGAGACCCTACAGAGTTCAACGGTGGTTGAGTATTCTAAGGATCTGCTATAAGAACCTGTTCTTGCGTGTGTGCGAAGGTGTGAACAATAAGCCGAATAGTAGGAACCGAAAACCCTACAAAGGGAGCAACCAAGAGAGCTAACTGAAAGTCTGGAACATCAGCTAGAGCTTCTTTTTCTCTTTAAGTAACTGCCTGCCAGAGTACCATCATAGTTTTCCTGCTCAGTTTGCTTGACAGGAAACAGGCAGTGCTTAGAGTTAGCCTGTTTAGGTTTGAAGCTAGGAAGGCGCTGTTGTACTTGTATGTCAATCTCATGTCTAGTGGTAGAACCTACTCCCTCTTCCATCCTCAGCAATCAGTAGAAAACCGGATCCTTAGCTAGTTCCTATCCAGTAAAGTCTGACCTTACACATCATCCATTAGGGTTTACTACGTCCCTTATAACCAGAAGTAGGTTAGCAGTAGCACTGCTTGAGCTAGATACTTAACATCCATTCAGTGATTTGTTCACGGTGGTAACGATATGGAAGAGAACAGAAGTGATGACATGGAGAAGCAAGATGAAGTTATGCTACCTGGCTTCAGGTTTCATCCAACAGATGAAGAACTCGTCAGGTTCTACCTCAAAAGGAAAATCCAGCAGAAGTCTCTTCCCATTGAGCTTATTAGGCAGCTGGACATCTACAAGTTTGATCCATGGGATCTCCCAAGTAAGCTTCTATAGTCCATTTTCAACTATCTTTTGCTTCTCTGTGCATACCAATAAAGATCGCTGTGAAGCATCTATTCAACGATAAGACTATTATCGATACATATTTCTTCTTTTCTGTGTGGCTGGCATAAAGCATGCATGCTCCATCTTGTTGCTACCTTGTTTTTGGTAAATATTTTCTTTCCCACTCGTTTAAAAAGAGACGATCTGACGATTTTGCATGCATCTTTTGGTTACTGGTTCTTAGAGGTGCTCAGAAAATGAAAAATAATTACTTCACAGGATTATTTCTCCCACCTCTTTTGTAATACTCTCGAGTCTCGATTAGAAACACCCATGCATCAAAAAGCCAACGAGGTTTTGGGGTTAAACCTAAGAGTTTCATGTCAGCCATAATAGCAGCTTACTCATGTAATTATCGGGATTGGAGTAGCTACTAATAGTTGCATGCACTTTAGGCCATATGATGTTGAGAAAATTGATACATGGTATCACATGATTTCATCTTTGTTTATATGATGCTCCAGTAGTTGCTTACTGAGTTTTGCTTTTAGTGGTATATCACTGTTATGACTAAGAAGGTTCAAAGTAGTAGATCTTTGCCATTAGTATGTTTTTATGTTTTACTTATGTTGATATTTCTATTGTACTAAGTGATTATGAATCATCTATAGTGTTAATGTCTTGGCACTATTTCAGTTTCTACATCACATTTTTCGAGTTCGCCCTACTTATATATTTTTTCGTCCTTGGCCACTGTAGGCAGGCATGATTCGTCTACATTTATCACTTTAAATTCTTGACCTCAGTTGCACCTAATGGGGCATAGGTCTAATTAACTGATGTTTGGTCATAAATGCAGTTGCAAGATACACATCATGGAACTTCTTTTTTGTCATGACTACTAACAAAATCATTTTGTTTTCTCAATGCAGAACTAGCAAGTACCGGAGAGAAGGAGTGGTATTTTTACTGTCCAAGGGATAGGAAATACCGGAACAGCACAAGGCCTAACAGGGTAACTGGAGCAGGCTTCTGGAAGGCCACCGGAACAGACAGACCAATTCACTCCTCCGACGGAAGCAAGTGCATAGGCTTGAAGAAGTCTCTCGTCTTCTACAAGGGCAGAGCGGCCAAAGGCGTCAAAACCGACTGGATGATGCATGAGTTTCGGCTTCCATCACTCACAGACCCTTCAATGCCGCAGAAGAAGCCACTGGAGAAGACTATTCCACCAAATGTAAGCAATTTACATACTGCAATATTTGTGAGAAGCAGCTCTGAATTTTTCATTAAGCATGTACGCCGTAGATTTATTTTTGAAAATGGTAACCTGAAACATAAGCTCCAAAATGCCAATCAGATATATATAGCACTACGCAGAGGATCAAAACATAGTAAATTTTAAAATATCAGACAGGGAGAAAATCTCAGCATTTTTTATAACATGCAGGGGTTTAAAATATATGTACTGTTATAAGTGCAAGATATAAAAATGATTTTCCTTTCACTAGGAAATCGCTGACAAGCATTTATTTTCTATTTTCCCATCATGAGCAGGATTCCTGGGCGATCTGCAGGATTTTCAAGAAAACCAATGCCACAGCGCAGAGAGCGCTCTCACACTCGTGGGTTTCTCCTCCATTATCCAGCACAAACGGACCCTACATTCCTCCACACTTGCAGAACACACACAGAAGTCGACACACCTCAGATAACACATCATCCACAATAACAAACATCCTCTCCTCCAACATCCAGTTCACTGGCAATGGGTACTTCCCTTCAATAGTTTCCTCCTGTCAGAACACTCTCAACATCATTGACAGCATCAGCAGGCCAGCTACATCCTTTGTTATACCCCCTTCAGATGCAGAGCATCAGGCCATGAGTATCCTCTCAGCAATCCCGGTTGATCTTCCGGGTGGGATGGACATCGCATCTATGGTTCTGAATACATCACCCATTACACTCTCAGACATGAACAGATCAACGACCACAAACATTGAGTTTGCGCAGCTGCAACGTTGCAACAACAACATGGTCAACAGATGCGTGGTCGACTTGCCTGACATTGTCAACAACGTCGACGGAGCTCCACGGTCCATCAATTTCCCATACAACCTGCAAGGGCCGCTTTCTGATGACTGGAGGGCAACCATGCCTTGGGACTCGCTCCCTTGCACGTTAGAGGTCTCGACGAACTACCAGCCGACCAAGTGCTACACTTAGTTTGCACTCTGTAGCAATGTAGATTTGGTTCTAAAATGCAGTAGAGAGAAGTAGCAGCGTAGATTTGGTTCCAGAATGCAGTAGAGAGATTAGTGTCTACCTCCATCTGCTAGTATTACTGTTAGCATGAAGAGGTATTAGAAAGCAGTGTTAGTGCCCGCGCCAACCTTGGGACTAGAATTTGTTCTGTTAACGGTGAAGCTAACAGAGTTTTTAGAATGTAATGTGCTACAATGTCGGATGCGTCCATGGAACTGATCACCCTCTTGTGCAATGTAGGAGCTTCTGTAGCTGTCTCATCTGTAAGCTAGGCCTTAACTCAGTTTCAGTTTTGTCCATACTCCATAGTTGCCTGTACTGCAGAATTGTGCTATGTATCTCTTTCAAGGAATTAAACTACTCTCTGATTCACTTCAGGCTTGTGTACCCTCTAGTTTCGAGAACATGTAGAGTTTCTAGTGCATATACCTTGCGTAGAAGAATCCACAGTATGGCAAGAAACGGCCGGCTTTGCGTGACACCGTAGTAGTCCAGTAGTCCTGCCCGCCGTAGCCCGTAGGACTTGAAGTTCTGAAATGGAGGGGATTTGTACAGAATGGTTAGTTCACGAAGCCTCGCACCGTGGCTCGTGCGCTCGATCCGCTGCAACGGCGACGGCGAATCCCGGGTTGCACACCGGCGAGATGCGGTCTCCGTGGGGTATTTCACCGAACGAGTGGTGTGCAGCCCCCAAGCGCCACCTTGCGGCATTCGATGTGTCCACAGAGGTTCGCACCTTCCTTGGTCGTGTCGAAGCTGCGATCTCGACGGAGCACGCGGGGATTTTTGACATTTAGGGCGGCCGGCAGATGATGGAGGAGCAGTTGCCGGCCTGCCGCCAGAACCTGCAGAGAAGTTTACGTTTCTGAATTTACCGCTTGATTTGGCTGGGCTATGTATGCCCCGTTTAGGACTAGACTAGCCCATGTGAGAATTTTGGGCCCAATCATTGACCTTCGAAACATGTTGGCTGTATTTTCCGGTCGCTCAAAAAAAAACATTGGCTGTATTTTCCTTTTTTGGATAAATAAATTGTTGGCTGAACTACTTTACAATGGAACTCACTCCCTAGCACTAGTATCATGCATATTGGCAAAAATGATGTGATTACAACAATTGACCAAAAGTGAGGGGATAGTGATATCATAATGTGATACTATATCATAGCACATAGAAGTAATTTTTTTGATGCCAAATAGATTTTGTACACATATTTACATTGAGATTCTACAAAATACTCCCTTCGTTACTAAATATAGGCTCTTTTAACTTTTTTTACCTTTTTTCCTGATTCGTATGTATCTAGATGTTGGGAGTATGCCCTAGAGGTAATAATATTAAGTTATTATTTATTCCTGGTTCATTATTAATGTTTATATCTCTATGCTCTAACTGTTATGACACTTGAATATGAGATTCAAAGGAAAACTCATACGCACGTGTAGATAAGTAAACAAACAATTGTTCCTAATCTAGCCTCTAAGATTAGCTTGCATGTTGTTTTATGATCACGTTTTCCTCATCAGAACTAAGTTAAGTCAACAACTGTGAGAGTATATTGTTGGTAGAACAATAATACTGAACCGACCCAATTATATGATCTTGCTATGAGATATTATTCGTTATTGTTAATAGAAATGTTTTATGAAGGTATCATTTTGCTTAAATCATTAAAACATGAGAATATCTAGTGAACACATGATTGACAGGTATATGCTTACATTATCATCTAACGTCATTCCGTAACTAGGTGATAATAACAGTGGTTCTCGGGTATATCCTAAAGTGTGCACAGAAATAGGATTGTTCAAGGGTGGGATCTTGCTCCTCCTGACGATGGAGATACGCTCCAGGCCCTCTCAGTATTACGATATCATCCCATCGTCTGGCCAGACACAGCGTGAAAGTTGTCACGAGGATATTGGAATACATAATGAGAAAAGTGAGAGTGGTGACGGGTATAGTGATTAAAGAGTTTACCACAAGGATACCGACATCTCACCTCGCGATATCACTAGTATCGTGAAGTAAAGGGATTAGCAACATGAGTAACGAAAGGTTAGTTCGATGTATTTGTGTATGCATGGGAACCACCATGGGCATACACGGCTCCATTGTTGGTTATTGCCAGAAAGTGTTCCGGGCATGTCTGTGTATTACTGAACCTACTGGGTCACATGCTTAAGATGCTTTAATCTTTATTGAGAGTTATTATAATAGTTTGGTAGATTTGAGAGATACCGGAAACATGGCAATGTTTACAGTGACACTCCGAAAGTGTTTCGAATAATTCTAGAGAGACATATGATGTCGGAGAGATTGGAAGTGTTCCGGGAATTTTATAAGCGGGCATGAGATGTCCCGGGGCCGTAGAAATAGTTTCTATAGTTTTTGGATTTATTCCGAGATTTATATGGAAGATATATATCAATCCGGAGGGTTTCGAAGAAAACATGGTGTCACAACAGTGGAACACGAGGTTCCCCTAGTGCAGCCAAAGTAGGTCCACCATCTGTGGGCCCACCAAGAAGATGGACAAGGCAAGGAGTCAAGACTGGCAGATGGGCCAGCCCATCTGCCCCGCAGAAACCTGACAAGTTCGACATCGACATACCATGGCTAAGGACTAGGTGGCCTTCCGGGGTCACCTGCAACCCGGCGAGCAAGACAGAGCACCCGAGAGCCCGAGCACCCGGTAGGAGGCCAGGCTCGCTCTCGGGTTCCCCTCTGTACGGCGAAGAGGATAAGCACGCCAGCATGTGCAGGAATCTTGTAGAAGACTTGGGCGCCAAGATGAAGGACGCGGCTCCAGTGACGTCGCCTTGGGCGTGGTCGGTGGGGCTGTCAGGCCCTGTCCACCCCGCTTTCCCAAAGGCGGACAACCTCACCTAACCACCGGAGGATACTTGGACGAGAAAAGGCCAAGTCGCCTCCAGAAGACCACCGGGGGGATTTCCCACCTAAAACCCCCCACGCTCCTCGTGTGACCATGTGGGATCCCCTTAGCCTATAAAAGGAGGACCAAGGCACCAAGGGGAGGAAGGAGGCAGAACACAAGCAAGACTGGCCTAGGGTTTTGAGGGTAGAGAGAGAGGTGATCTCCCCAGGGCAGGATCTGCTCTTCGTCTACCTCTGGCCAACACCCTACCAGTTTCACACCTGTAACCACCCTTGTAAGATACACCATGATGAACACCTCAATCCAGACATGCAGGAGTAGGGATTTTAGCCTCTGGGCGGCCTGAACCTGGGTAAAACTCTCTGTGTCTCTGTGTTGATTGCTTGGCTGCTTGATCGAAGAACTCGACGTCCGTCACCCGGGTGAGGTGATTCTCAGCCCCTTCGCGCCCCGTGCCGAACCTTAAAAGGGGTATACTTTACTCCCGGTGTCCGTCACTCGAGACACGACATCTGGCGCGCCAGGTAGGGGGCGCAAGCGCTGGATTCATCTTCATCAACCTCAAGTTCGTCATAAAGATCTACTTTGAGTTATTCTTCAAGCATGGCGCCAAAGAGGAGGCCTGATGCCACGATTTCCAAGCTTGTGTCTCCTTCGTGTACTTAGGCTTCTGCTGAACGCCGAGCTACGGAACAACGCCAGAATGCTCCTCTGCCCCCGCCACCTTTGGAGAAGGTGTTGTCGGAGGGAGCCAACGCCCACAAGGACGGTGGGCCAGAGGGTCTGGTGGCCCCAAGAAACTCCAACAGTCCTCCTCCTCGCTCTGGAGGGGAGAAGAGTGTCGGTAACGACGCTGGCAAACAAACCTCCGATGGGGAAGGGAACGGAGACGTTCCCGCTGGCGGGGGTCCACGAGGTGCCGGAGCAAGTCTTCCACGCACCTACCCTCTGGTGCCCGAGCTCGTCATGACGCCCTTGTTGCTGCCTAGGCCCTGATGCAGTTTCCCCCAAGCACCGACGATCCCAAGGTCTACCAGGCTTGGAGGACCCGCGTGGAAGAACTCCTCAACCATCTACTTGGCCAAAGCATCCACAACCTTAGTCATTTCTGTCATCTCGAGCCCGGATTACTGGAAGCATGAACCCACTATTTAGCATAAATACTCCCTCTTGGAGTTACAAGCATCTACTTGGCCAAAGCATCTACTAGCAACGAAGAGCATGCAAGATCATAAACAACATAAATAGATAGATTGATAAACAACTTGCTCATAGTATCAATATTCATCGGATCCCAGCAAACACAACATGTAGCATTATAATAAGATGATCTTGATCATGTTAGGCAGCTCACAAGATATAAACATCGAGGAACAAGGTGGAGAGACAACCATCTAGCTACTGCTATGGACTCATAGTCCAAGGATGAACTACTCACGCATCACTCCGGAGGCAGGCATGGCGGTGTAGAAGCCTCCGGTGAGGATCTCCCCTCCGGCAGGGTGCCGGGAAGAGCTTCAAAACCCTCCCGATCTAGGGTTGACGATGGCGGCGGCGACGGAACTTTTCGTGGAATATGATCGGTGTTTTTAGGGTTTTCGGGACATCGGGAATATATAGGCGAAAGGGCGGCGTCGGAAGGCAACCGAGGCGGCCACACCAGGGCAGGGCACGGTCCCACCCCCTGTCGCGCCCTAGGGTGGCGTGGCTGCCTCGTGGCCCCACTCCGTCTCCCCTTCTGGCTTCTGGAGTCTTCCGATGAGATATTTGCACACGTTGATTTTCGTCCAATTCCGAGAATATTTTGCGACTAGCTTTTCTGAAAGAGAAAAACAGCAGAAAACAGGAACTGGCACTTCGGCATCTTGTTAATAGGTTAGTCCCAGAAAATGCATAAAAATGCTATGAAGTGTAAATAAAACATGTAGTAATTGGTATAATAACAGCATGGAACATCGAAAATTATAGATACGTTTGAGACGTATCAAGCATCCCCAAGCTTAGTTCCTGCTCGTCCTTGAGTAGGTAAACGATAAAAAACAACCTAATTTTTAAAGTGACATGCTACCAACATAATATTGATCAAATAGTAATGCAAAGCACATGAACTGAATGAAGTAATCCAAGTCAATGGTCTATAGTTTGCTAACAAGTAAACAAGGAGTTAACAAAATGAATCATACAAGTGCAAAATTTCATGAATAATACTTTGGAGACAATGGAGCTATAAGAGTTTGCATAAAAGTTAGCTCACAAAGCAATAGATTCTAAATGAAAGTGTTTGACTAACACAAAGGAAGATTTAGTTTCAGCACTGGCTTCAACTTTAACATATTTATCTCATGGATATTGTCAAGGCAAAGTAATGCAATAAGTCAAACATATCATTATATAACAACTGTTGTACCAAAGTTGACACTAGTGTTTGCTTGTGGAGATAGAAAGAAGTAGGAAAACTGACTCAACAATAAAGTAAAAGAAAAGCCCTTCGCAGAGGGAAGCAGGGATTAAATCATGTGCTAGAGCTTTTTAAGTTTTTGAAAGCATATAGAGAGTATAAAATATATTTTGAGAGGTGTGTGTTAGTGGTCAACGAATCAGTAAATAGAGAATACTTTAAGTCACAAGTTAACCAGACCTTACAAGAGCGGCTCCTATGAAGGACGTTATTTCTACCAGCGGGTAAGGGCAAAAAGATGTGAAGAGAATTAATGGTTAAAGTTGTAATTAATTGGGACTGGGTACCCCGTTGCCAGCTCTTTTTGCAAAATTATTGGATAAGCGGATGTATATGCCACTAGTCCAGGTGTAAAGTCTGATCAACAAGTGAAATAAAGACCATCTACCACATCCTCATGAGCTTGTAAACAGTGACACAAAAAGGAGTTGTAACAGTTTTGAATATTTTAAAGGTAGCACATGAAAAATTTACTTGGAATGGCAGGAAAATACCACATAATAGGTAGTTATGGTGGACACAGATGGCATGGATTTTGGCTAAAGGGTTTTGGATGCACAAGCAGCATTCCCGCTTAGTACAGAGTTTAGGCTAGCAAGGTTATTTAAGCAAACACAGACTGTCAACTGGTACAGCAAGAACTCATATAAAAAACATGCTTGAAAAATTACAAGACTCCACATTGTCTTCCTTGTTAACCAAAACCTTTCACTAGAAAATATCTAGACTTTGGAACTACCAATGATACAAATCAAATATCAACAAGCTTTACAGTAGTTCTTCACTAATAGCCTTTACTTACATGATGTACAAGTCTAAACATTACTTACTTGGTAACTTAAAACAATTGACAAGTATCAAATTACTCAAGACAGTGATCTAAAAGACTTATGTAAGCATTTTATACCACTACCACATGCATAGCATTTTCTGTTCCAACCAAATATCAATCAACTTATTTGAACAACTCTCCAAACAAATATAAGTGAAGCTAGAGAGTACTTTCTTCAAAAGAAACTAATAGCTCTGACAGGAGATATATGAAAACAGAGAGCTAGAAGCATTAGCAGTAGCTAGACAAGAATACTCAACAAATATAAGTGAAAAACAAGAGTATTCTAATGAAAAAGCGTAGCGTGTCTCTCTCCCAAACAAGAGTGCTAGGATCCAACAAGTATAGAGCAGAAAACAAAACAAAAACAAACTAAAAACAAAAGCACACTGACGCTCCAAGAAAAGTACATATAATGTGAAGAAATAAAAATATAGTCTCACTAAAGATGACTTGATAGTTTGTTGATGAAGAAGGGGATGCCTTGGGCATCCCCAAGGTTAGACGCTTGAGTCTTCTTGAATATATTGGGGAGATCCATGGGAGCTTCCCCAAGCTTAAGCTTTTCACTCTTCTTGATCTTATAATATCATCCTCCTCTCTTAACACTTGAAAACTTCCTTCACACCAAAACTCAACATTTTTCTCATTAGCGGGTTAGTGCATCAAAACAAAAATCTCACTTGATTCTGTAAGGACACAAATTCATAAGCAATCATTTTCAAACATTAGCTACTGTTACTAGGCTTAAGTGATGCCCTTTCACCTTAAAAGAAACCACTCAACACTTGTAAAAGATAGAATGCAAAACAAAGATAGAATCTGTCAAAACCAGAACAGTCCATTTTTAGGGACACTTACGTCGCTCAAATCGAACAACTTTAGTCGTACGAAAGTTGCGTACATATCTCCGGAACACGCACAAAAATTGGCAGATGTTTTCAAATTTTTCAGATTTTCTACGGCGAGAAACGGTTACGTTCTAGAAATCTGTTCCTGTGCAGTAATCCAAATATAGGTACCATCTTGTCATAAGAGATTTTTCTTTGCACAACAAAACAGTAAATAAAAGATACAAAGGAGTTGTTACAGAAGTAAACAAGCTCCTTGACACAAAAAACAAAATAACAGAAAGTAAAAACAATGGGTTGCCTCCCATAAGCGCTTCTCTTTAATGCCTTTTAGCTAGGCATGAAACATGAATCAGGTATTGTCAAGACCAAAAACACCAACATTATAACTTGCCCTAACAATAGTATCAAAAGGGTGTTTCATCCTTCTTCTAGGGAAGTGTTTTACCTTTCCTGAGTGGGAATTGAAATTTTATATTCCCCTCTTTCATATCAATAACAGCGCCAACAGTTCTAAGAAAAGGTCTTCCCAACACAATAGGACAAGAAGGATTGCATTCAATATCCAAAACCACAAAATCAACAGGGACAAGGTTATTGTTAACCATAATAAGAACATTATCAGCCCTCCCCAAAGGTTTCTTCATAGAAGAATCAGCAAAGTGAACATCCAAATAACATTTTTCCAAAGGTGCAAGATCAAGGATATCATAAAGCTTTTTAGTCATAACGGAAATACTAGCACCAAGATCACACAAAGCATTGCAATCAAAATCATTCACTTTCATTTTAATGATGGGCTCCCAACCATCATCTAACTTCCTAGGGATAGAAGCTTCACGTTTTAATTTCTCTTCCCTAGCATGCATGAGAGCATTGATGATATGTTTTGTATTAACCAATGATTTCAATCTTTCCCAAGCTTGGGCAACATGCTCATTATCAAATTGCTTAAAGTTCATAATGCCACTTCTCAAGGATATGATTTTAGCAGGAGGATAATATTTTCCAATGAAAGCATCTTTACACTTAGTCCAAGAATCAATACTATTTCTAGGCAAAGATAGCAACCATTCTTTAGCTCTTCCTCTCAAGGAGAAAGGAAATAATTTCAGTTTAATAATATCACCCTCTACCACTTTATACTTTTGCATATCACATAGCTCAACAAAATTATTAATGTGAGCAGCAGCATCATCAGTACTAACACCAGAAAATTGCTCTTTCATAACAAGATTTAACAGTGCAGGTTTAATTTCATAGAACTCTGCTGTGGTAGCAGGAGGAGCAATAGGTGTGCATATGAAATCATTGTTGTTTGTGCTAGTGAAGTCACACAACTTAGTGTTTTCAGGATTACTCATTTTAGTAAAATTAAAACAGAACAAGAAAATAACAAACTGAAATAAACTAAATGCAGACATTTAATTTTTTTATGTTTTTGGGTTTTAACAACAAACAAGATAAAATAAAATAAACTAAGCAAGACAAAAACAAAGTAATGAGATTGGAAGTGTGAGACTCCCCTATCTGGAGATTCCAGTATCCCCGGCAACGGCGCCAGAAAAATGTCTTGATGGTGTGTTAACGGTAGAGTGTTTTATTACTTCCCAGCAACAGCACCAAAAGATCTGCTTGTTGACCATGACAACACACGTTCGTTGGGAGACCCCGAGAGGAAGGTATGATGTAGTGCAGCAGCAGTTTTCCCTTGAAATATGACCAAGGTTTATCGAACCAGGAGGAGACGGAGGTTCTTCAGGAGGTTGTCAGCGGCGCAACTGACGTGGAACCTGCACACAACACAAGCAAACTACTTTGCCCCAACGAAACAGAGAGGTTGTCAATCTCTCCGGCTTGCTGAAAACAAAGAATTAAACGTATTGTGTGGAAAACAGTAATGAGTGCAGAAAGTAACAGAGAACAAATGATTGCAGTTGGTGGTTTTATCAGTATGAGGAAATGGACCGGGGTCCACAGTTCACTAGTGGTGTCTCTCCATAAAAGATAACTAACATGTTGGGTGAACAAATTACAGCTGGGCAATTGACAAATAATGAGCGCATGACAATGCAATATATGACAAGATGATTATTATGAGATTTAATTGGGTATTACAACAAAGTACATAGACTTGTTATCCAACGCATCTATGCCTAAATAATCCATTCCGGTTAGCATCCGCACCCCTTCCGGTATTGAGTTGCAAACAACAGATTATTGCATGAAGTAAAGTGTGTAATGTAAACAATGCAAATGACACGTAGACAATGCATCATTGTTTTATCCCAAGTGGCAACAGCACATCCACAACCTTAGTCGTTTCTGTCATCTCGAGCCAAGATTACTGTAGGCATGAACCCACTATCTAGCATAAATACTCCATCTTGGAGTTACAAGCATCTACTTGGCCAAAGCATCTACTTGCAACGGAGAGCATGCAAGATTATAAACAACATAAATAGATAGATTGATAAACAACTTGCTCATAGTATCAATATTCATCGGATCACAGCAAACACAACATGTAGCATTACAATAAGATGATCTTGATCATGTTAGACAGCTCAGAAGATCTAAACATGGAGGTACAAGGTGGAGAGACAACCATCTAGCTACTGCTATGAACCCGTAGTCCAAGAATGAACTACTCACGCATCACTCCGGAGGCAGGCATGGCGGTGTAGAAGCCTCCGGTGAGGATCTCCCCTCCGGCAGGGTGCCGGGAAGAGCTTCAGAACCCTCCCGATCTAGGGTTGACGATGGCGGGGACGGAACTTTTCGTGGAATATGATAGGTGTTTTTAGGGTTTTTGGGACATCGGGAATATATAGGCGAAAGGGCGGCGTCGGGAGGCCACCGAGGCGGCCACGCCAGGGCAGGACGCGGGCCCACCCCCTGCCGCGCCCTAGGGTGGTATGGCTGCCTCGTGGCCCCACTCTGTCTCCCCTTCTGGCTTCTGGAGTCTTCCGATGAGATATTTGCACACGTTGATTTTCGTCCAATTCCGAGAATATTTTGCGACTAGCTTTTCAGAAAGAGAAAAACAACAAAAAACAGGAACTGGCACTTCGGCATCTTGTTAATAGGTTAGTCCCAGAAAATGCATAAAAATGCTATGAAGTGTAAATAAAACATGTAGTAATTGGTATAATAACAGCATGGAACATCGAAAATTATAGATACGTTTGAGACGTATCAAGACGCAACCTCCATGCACCTCTCCTCCGTAGGCAGATCGGCCGAACCATGACCGCGGTAAAGCTATCTTCGTCGGGTCTTCTACGATGCGTGACCAAGATCTTCGGGTTGACCTCAACAACCGTCTTGCCGAGGACATGCACACCCGCATCGAGAGGCGTCGCGAGCGCCATCGCCAGGAGGATCGGGATGACGACATCGCCGAAGGCTGCCTCACCCTCTCCCCGAGTTCTGTCAGGTCTCCTGGCCCAAGAAGTTCAAGATCGACGTCCTTCGCTACGATGACACCATGAACCCCCGGGACTTCCTGCAGCTCTACTCCCTTGCTGCTGTGGTCACCAGGGCCGACAAAGTCATGATGGCCAACTGGTTCCCGTTGGCTCTGAAGGGAGATGCCCAGACATGGCTTCTCAACCTTCCCAAGTGCTCCATCTGTTCCTGGCGAGCGCTGAAGGAACAGTTCCTGGGCGCTTTCCAAGGCGGGTACCAGCGACCGGGGGCTCCCAGCGACCTCCACGACTTCAAGCATCTTTCGGGTGAAACTCTGTGCAAGTTCATATAGCGCTTCACCCAAAAAATGAACATGATACCCCGCATCAAGGAAGACTTGGTGATCTCATCTTTCCACGCCAATGTTCGCAACACCCGGATGCGTGAGAAGATGAGCACCCACTACATCGAGACCACCCGTGAGCTTTGGGAGCTCGTGGACCGGTGCGCCCGCGCAGAAGAAGGAGTCAAGTTCCTCGGGGAGGACTAACCCGAGGACAAGTCTACTCCCGCCAAGAAGGAGAAACGGGACACTAGACCCGACAAGCGTGTCCGCGTCACCGAGCCCCTTCCCAAGAAGGCCAAGCCTGCATCGACTCCCAAATGAGAAGATGACACGTGGTGCCACATCCACCCTGACGACAATCACGCACTCAAGGACTACCGCCAGATCAAGTTCCTCGCAGTACGGGCGCAGCATCGGACCGACGGGACCAACCCGGACGGTTGCTTCACCTGCGGCGTTTCTGGGCACATCGCTCGTGACTGTCCCACCGGTCGCCAAGGCGGAGGCGACCATGGGTGGGGTCGTGACGGCGACCGTGGGGACCGAGGAGGAAGACACGGCGGCCAAGGCGTACGTGAAAAAAACAATCAAGAGGCCGCCCACGACAACCACGGAGAGGCCTAGGCCCCTCAGGGCAGCAACAACGGGAAATTCCAGGAAGTCAACGGAGTTGTCGGGTGCATCCACGGGGGGCCTCTCTGCCTTCCTCCAACGGCGCCTGCAAGAGACTTGTCCGGGAGCTCAACGCGGTTGCTTTCGTCCCGCCAAAGCCCCTGGAGTGGTCTAATCAAGTCATCACCTTCGATCCAGAAGATCACCCTGGTAACCTCCAAGAGCAGGGGATCAATGTAGCACCTCTCAATGTGGAAGTAGGGTATCAATCCGCAGGAGCAAGAAGGAAAAGTTATCTATTCCCTACAACTAAAGTGTCACAAGTTTTAGTTGATTATGCACTAAACAAGTTTAAGGAACGAGATGGTTGATTTAATGGATGGAAGTTTAATGTAACAAAACAAGAATGTAAAAGTGTCCCAATCCTCTTCAATGCAAGAGGACAAGACAAAGGTTTTCTCTTATAGGAACAATGGACATGGGTTCATGGGTTCACTTAATCCTCTCTCTCATCTACGGTGATTATCATGTTATAGATAAAGTACACACAATTGTCATGTTTTAATGGTAGCTTTTATGACGGCTATATGTCCTAAAACACATAGTTGAAAGAAGTACTCATTTGTGTTGCTAGGTCACCCTCGTAAGGCTAGCGTGGTTGCTCTCACTCCCACATCATACTCTTCCTTTTTACCCCCAGATAAAGGATGTTGGGATGTATTTCACATGTCACTCAATACATATGCCGTTGTCACATCGGCCATCCCGTACCTACATACATCATACTTCATAATGGACAATATTCTAAACACTAGTGCAATTATTCATATTTGGTGTGCATGACCACATCTCTCTCATCTATCCACACTTGCTGGTGTCAATCACCTCATGACAAGGATAAACAAGGCATTATGCATAAATCAAACCATCACATGTATCATAGAATATCTCCAAAGTATGACAAATCATAAAAGCCCAACACAACGGTAAATGTATAACAAATCATCTAAGGTTCTCCTCCCCCAGACGGCTGCCTGGGAGGAGGAAAATTCGTGGTCTTGGGTGCCTCTCATGACCTAGGGTTTCCTTCTTTATATAGACTCTCGGATTTCCGTCACCCCCTTTTAGGGTTCCACCAAAACGGGCCTACAGGCCGCGTCCGAACTCCGATTGGGCTGATCTCGGGCTTAAAATCTTCGTATGGAAAATTGTGACAACTTTCTCTTTAATTTGATTTCCATTGGACGCCATCTTCGAGGGTCAAACTGACAATCTCCGTAAAAAGTTCTCAGACAGATTTCAGGAAAGTCCCAATTTGACTCCAACAAGGTTTCCTTTTGTATTTTTGATAATTCCTACACAACAAATAGGAAAACAAGAAGATTTTGCACTTTGGCAACTATTAGTAGGTTATTCTAATAAATGTCATAATATGATATAAAGTGTATATAAAACATGTGCCAATTGACATAAAACATGCATGGAACATCAAAAATTATAGATACGTTTGGGACGTATCAAGCATCCCCAAGCTTAGTTCCTACTCGTCCTCGAGTAGGTAAACGATAAAACAAAATAATTTTTGAAGTGACATGCTACCATCATAATCTTGATCATATAATATTGTAAGGCACATGTTATGAATGAAGTGATGAAGTTATTGCTACATACAGTCAAATGATTCATTCTTCAAAGGAGTAGCAATGTACAAGATAGATTATGAAGTGATATCAAATACTCAATGTAAAGATGTTCAATGATAAATTCACAAAGTGTAACATAGAAAAAGTACTATGGACCAAATGTATGCATAATGAAAAGTAAAAACATCCTATGGTGGTCATAGAGTACTTCTTATGAAAACTGAGTATAAAAGGTGGACACTTTGGATAGATAAATAAGTAGAGGTAAAGCATGAATAAGTTTCATCTAACTTCCAAACACTTCTACTTAAGTTAATGCTTGCAATGTGGTAGTCATTGGTGTGGAGCTCTCATTACCCCTATCATAGCATCTTGAATGATTAATGTTTAAAGTGAAAGCAAATATGAGTGGTGTGCTTGACAATGTATTGGTTGAATGTCTCATGTCCCTTGAATACAAGTACCTACACCATGTGTTACTCACTTTGGTCCACAAAGTAAATTCAAATAAAGGTCATTGCAAGTAATAATAGTATCATCAAGAACTGCACTGGGGTACCTCTTGCCCCTTGACATGAACAAGCCCATGTCAAAACAACAAGACAAACAGACAATGAACAATCTCAGCACTCTTTTATTTACTATGGGTATAGCTTTTTATTATGAGGTGCATCACTGAATGAACATTATGGTTATGCTGTAAATTTCCACCATGAATGATGCATGGCTTAGATTAGCGGCCCAGCATTTCTCTAACCATTTATACAAACTCTTTGAACTTACTAAGTATCCTCATTCATTTCACCCATGATAGGCATCCATAAACAAAAGTACATGACATCAACTAAATATAAATAAGTGCAATGTTGAAAGCTTGCCATGTGACAGCACATATGGGCTAACTCCCAACCAAAACTATTGTCAAGCCCACAACTTCATAATTTTAATCACAATGGTTCATGCTTATTAAATGCAATAAAAGTAAATTGTGCATCAAGTTCGTGAGAGCTTTTAACCAATTTTTCCCATGACAATCAATAACATAAGCATTTAAATTCAGAAATGTAGATAACACAATATAACATGATAAACATACTTGGAATAGCATAAAGCTAATAGGTAGATATGGTGGACTCACTGGAAAAACTTTGGTTGAAGGTGTTGGGAAACAAGCTTTTTACTTGTTGTAATTTTTGGGCTAGCAATAGGGAGAAAGTTGACCATCTAAATGCATGCATAAGTGTCCATAGAACTAATCAATCCATGTTAAACCAAGTAAAGTTAAAATTCAACATCTAAACATGGTAAAAGATAGCTCTTGACAACACACTTGCAAATTAACATTCATTCAAAGCACATGAATTATGCAACTATATGTATCTTTTAAAATCAACTCAAACATCCCTATCCCAATATATTTAATAGCATCCAACATAATTCAACCCAAACTTCCAGTAGCTCTCTCATATATAAATGATAGTGGTGGTCTTATTAACAAACCGAAATAACAAAAGCAAAAAAAAACAGACGCTCCAAGTTTATACGATAAAGTGCTTTGATCGAAAAACAGAAGTTAGACGTGTGCAAACCGAGAGTGTGTCGGTCTAGTGGGGTTGTCTTGACATCCCCAAGCTTATGGTCTTCACCATCCTTGGATAGCTCTTGGTGCAGCTCCTCTAATCCCTGTGAAAAAACTTCAAAACACCGTTTCTCCCATTTCTTTTTCTGTGGGGCACATTAGTAGTGATAAACAAATAGATTTCTTGCTGCATATAATCCTTAGACAAAAATTCATATGGATGTCCAGAACATGTATAATGTTGTATGCCTACTCATAAACTCAATTGGATCCAAAAAGATTCATGTTAAAAGTTCTAAGCATGCATCAAACAAAATGGGACAGAATCTGTCCAGAAAAACAGCAGCAGCAAAACGTATTTTTCTACCCTACTTAACTTTGTCGGAAAATTCCGAAAAAATTCATGCATACAGAGGATGAAAAGTTGCCATTACAGTTTAAATATGAGCTCATTCGGAGTTACAGAATAAGAATTAAAAATCATACCGTGCACAGATTCGTGCAGGAATAATATCTCCGAACGCTATAAGCAACTTCTTCATACCAAAATGAGTAAAACTTGGCACTTTATTAAAAATTCCAGAATCTAAACTAAACACTAAGTCTCTTGTTACAGCAAGAGGACACAAAGAAAATCAAAAATAAAAACAACCGGGTTGCCTCCCGTAAAGCGCTTTCTTTATAGCCATATAGCTAGGCTTCTTACTTGATGTTCATGAAGGTTGAAGCTCATGAGGGAACTTATACTTTGATGTGTCCCTCTTCCTTGGAAAGTGTTCATGCATAATACCAGGATCCCATGGTGTTCTCAAACCAATCAAAATAATAGTCAAGTTGAACCCTAGTTGAGAAAAAACAAAACACAAAAGTAATAACAACGAAGTCTCACTTTCTTTCTATGCATTGGCATTTTGTATATGAATGAATCACCATAAATAGAAGTTTCCCAATGCATATTAACAATTTTTACTTGCAGCATATAATTATTAGCATAAAGAGGGTTCTTATCGCCTCCTCTTTCATAATAGTTGCAAGTAGTAGAAATAAATTCAACCATATAACCACAAGAATCATTCAACTTAGATAATTTAGGCACATAAAGAGGATTATTAAATTTATTATGGAATTCATTAGCATGCTTCCCTCTTTCAAAATAGTTAATAAGATCAATATTAAGTTTAATATCATGGTTGCAACAAAGATTTGGAACTAAAGGTAATTGCAAACCACATAAGTATTTCTCAACATAAGCAAATTTCTCCTCTATGGTGTAATTAGGAGAATTTAAGAACAAAGTAGGACTCTCATGAGTAAGAGTACCATCACAAACAGCAAGTATATCATTTTTATCCTCACATAATTTAGTAACAACTAAACATGGAGGTTTATCAATAAGCATAGGACCATCATCTAAAGCATTATCATATAGCATATCTAAACCATACTCCTCATCATTTTTAAAATTATTATCAATAATGTTCTCATTAGGCATAGGTTGATAGTCCTCCTCATCATCAGAATCATAAAAGCAAAGTTTATCATCAACAAAATCTTGAGTGTTACTATCATTTGTTGAAGGTGAAGTTGGGAGATCCAACTCTTCATTCTCTAGTTGTTCATCATTTTCATCATCCTCTTGGGGTTGCACGGGCATCCCCAAGCTTAAGCTTTTGTCATCTTCTTCCTGCAAAATATTAGACCTTTCTTGGGCAGCTCTCTTCCTTGTGTCAACAACATAGATATTTTCATCAAATTCAAGTATGCAGAGATCAAGGATATTGGCAATAAAAACTTTAAATTGAGAAGCTATAGGGCAGGTTTCATGTTCATTAATGAAGGTGTATAATTCATAGGCTGCCATAAAAATAACAAATTGCTCTACTTCTTCCATCCCTAAGTGAGCATAATTCCATGTATGATAAGTTGCAATAACATGTTCTCTATTGGAAGGGCATTGGAATTCAAAGTGTCTAAAGTATTTAGAGCAACAAGTTTCTTCCTTATGATAATTAAGCAGCACATTAGCAATTTTATTTAGAAGCTCTATGTATTCTCCTAATCTTTTCCCTTCATTTGATTTTCTAAATTCAGCAGCCATCATTGCGTTTTCATAACAGTTTTCCATTTTCTAATTTTTTTGGGTTTTTGATATATAAAACTGAAAGTAAAACTAATGAGAAACTCACAACCAAACAAGTTTAAAGGAACCTCCCCAAGCTTAGATGATTGCAAGATATAAAACAAGATAAAATAAATCTAAAGTCTAGTGCACACAAGAATAGAAACTTAAGCGCTACGCTCCCCGGCAACGGCGCCAGAAAAGTGCTTGATAACCCCCAAGAGCAGGGGATCACTGTAGCACCTCTCAATGTGGAAGTAGGTATCGATCCGCAGGAGCAAGAAGGAAAAGTTATCTATTCCCTACAACTAAAGTGTCACAAGTTTTAGTTGATTATGCACTAAACAAGTTTAAGGAACGAGATGGTTGATTTAATGGATGGAAGTTTAATGTAACAAAACAAGAATGTAAAAGTGTCCCAATCCTCTTCAATGCAAGAGGACAAGACAAAGGTTTTCTCTTATAGGAACAATGGACATGGGTTCATGGGTTCACTTAATCCTCTCTCTCTCATCTACGGTGATTATCATGTTATAGATAAAGTACACACAATTGTCATGTTTTAATGGTAGCTTTTATGACGGCTATATGTCCTAAAACACATAGTTGAAAGAAGTACTCATTTGTGTTGCTAGGTCACCCTCGTAAGGCTAGCGTGGTTGCTCTCACTCCCACATCATACTCTTCCTTTTTACCCCAGATAAAGGATGTTGGGCTGTATTTCACATGTCACTCAATACATATGCCGTTGTCACATCGGCCATCCCGTACCTACATACATCATACTTCATAATGGACAATATTCTAAACACTAGTGCAATGATTCATATTTCGTGTGCATGACCACATCTCTCTCATCTATCCACACTTGGTGGTGTCAATCACCTCATGACAAGGATAAACAAGGCATTATGCATAAATCAAACCATCACATGTATCATAGAATATCTCCAAAGTATGACAAATCATAAAAGCTCCAACACAACGGTAAATGTATAACAAATCATCTCATACCACAATATCCACCATAAGAATTACATAGATAGATCCATACTTATGCAAAGCACATCATATGGACTCCAACAATGATCATACATAGAGAGATTAGATCAAGTTACCACCACAAACCCAAAGTCCAGGGGGTGGACTACTCCCCCTTCATCATGGAGACGGTGGAGAAGTCGTTGGAGAAGATGGAGAGGTTGATGAAGAGGTGCAGCCCGGAGTGGAGGCGGCGACCCGCAGCAGCCCACGGTGGCGGCGGCGGCCCTTGGGGGGGCGGCGGCTGCCCTTGGTGATGAGGATGGTGTGGAGGAGGTTCTCCTCCCCCAGACGGCTGCCTGGGAGGAGGAAAATTCGTGGTCTTGGGTGCCTCTCACGACCTAGGGTTTCCTTCTTTATATAGACTCTCGGATTTCCGTCACCCCCTTTTAGGGTTCCACCAAAACGGGCCTACAGGCCGCGTCCGAACTCCGATTGGGCTGATCTCGGGCTTAAAATCTTCGTATGGAAAATTGTGACAACTTTCTCTTTAATTTGATTTCCATTGGACGCCATCTTCGAGGGTCAAACTGACAATCTCCGTAAAAAGTTCTCAGACAGATTTCAGGAAAGTCCCAATTTGACTCCAACAAGGTTTCCTTTTGTATTTTTGATAATTCCTACACAACAAATAGGAAAACAAGAAGATTTTGCACTTTGGCAACTATTAGTAGGTTATTCTAATAAATGTCATAATATGATATAAAGTATATATAAAACATGTGCCAATTGACATAAAACATGCATGGAACATCAAAAATTATAGATACGTTTGGGACGTATCACACCCTGACAGTGTTGCCGGGGGTAGGGACCCTGCCTCTGATCGTGTCGCCCATCATCCACAACTACAAGGTCACCAAGATGTTGGTCGACGGAGGGTCCAGCCTCAACCTGCTGACGGCGAAGGTCCTGGCTACTCTGTAAATCCCACTTTCGCGCCTTCAAGACACTGGCGTGTTTCAGGGCGTGAACGGAAGCGTCACTCGGCTGCTAGGGAAGATCGCTCTCAGGTGACCCGGAGAACTTCTGCACCGAGGAAATCGTCTTCGACATCGCAGACACGCCTCTACCGTACAACGGCATACTCGGCTGACCAGCTCTGGCCGAGTTCATGGCCGTCTCCCACTTCGCCTACAACATGATGAAGATCCCCGCAGCATGGGGGTGATCAAGGTCAAGGCTAATGTCGACGACGCCATCTTATGTGTCCAAAATCTGAACCAGACGGTGGCAACGACCTCGGACGTTCCACAAGACGTACAGGAGTTTGATGTCGGTGCATTCCCCGGGAGCAGTGAGTACCCCGGGGGCTCAACTTCTACTCCCCTCAAGAAGGCACCATTCCATGGAGACCCGCAAATGACCAAGAAGGAGGCACTAACTGGCGATGGGAGCCGCACCATCACCATCGGTGCTCGCCTCACCGACAAATAGGAAGGCACGCTCGTCGCCTTCCTTCGGGAAAATTCTGATGTCTTCGCATGGGAAGCATCAGGTTTACCCGGCGTACCAAGGAGGTGAGCGAGCATAAACTGGCAGTAAGCGCGGATGCCCGCCCCGTGAAGCAAGTTCTGCGAAAGCAAAGCAAGGAGAAGCTGGAGTTCATCATAACCGAGATCGACAAGTTGCTAGAAGTCGGCGTCATCAAGGCGGTTCCTCGCCCAACATGGGTGGCCAACCCCGTGATGGTGCCAAAACCCATGACCATCAAGCTGTGGCTCTGTGTGGATTTCACAGACCTGAACAAGGCATGCCCGAAGGATCCATTCTCATTGCCGCGAATCGACCTGATCGTGGACTCCACGGTCGGGTGTGAACTTCTGTTCTTCTTGGATGCCTTCTCCGGGTACCATGAAATCATGATAGTGGTGCAGGATCAGGAGAAGACAGCCTTCATCACTCCCAAGGGCTGCTACTACTACACCCGGATGCCTTTTGGCCTCTGGAACGCCGGTGCTACGTTCCAGCGCGCCATGCAAGCTTGCCTTGGCTCACAGCTGGGGCGCAACGTCGAGGCGTACGTCGACGACATCGTGGTCAAGACCTGGTACAAGGACTCCCTCATCCAAGACCTGCATGAGACCTTTGACAACCTTCGCCGGGTCAATTTCAAGCTCAACCCCGACAAGTGCATGTTTGGAGTCTCGTCTGGCAAGCTACTTGGTTTCTTGATTTCCCATCGGGGAATCGAGGCCAATCCTGACAAGATCAAGGCCATCGAGCGTATGGAGGCGCCCCGGCGAGTCAAGGATGTACAGCGCCTCAACGGGTGCATTACTGCACTAGGGTATTTCATCTCAAGGCTTGGAGAGCAAGCTCTGCCCTTCTTCAAGCTGCTCAAGAAATCTGGCCCCGTGGAGTGGACCTCGGAGGCCGAAGAAGCTCTTCAATCTCTCAAGCGCTACCTCACCTCGCCACCCATCCTCGTGGCCCCAACGGAGAAGGAGCCCCTGCTACTGTATATTGCTGCCACCAACCAGGTGATCAGCGCCGTTCTCGTGGTAGAGTGTGACGCTCCTCCAAAAAAGTCAAGCAAGATCAAGGGCAAGCATCCCAGGGCAACCAAGCAAGAAACGGCAGCCGGGTGACAAAGGGTCTGAAGATCCTGAGCCCGACGTGCCCACCGACGCAACCATTGGCATCACTGAAGAGGCATCGCTGGGGGCTACTTCTTCCTGACCTGAAGCTGAATGCCTGGAGGAAGCTGAGCCCGACAAGGATTCGGTGACCCGCAAGGTACATCATCCGGTCTACTTCATCAGCTCGGTGTTGCGCGACGCCCGGGAACGATATCCCATGATGCAAAAGCTGCTGTTGGCAATCCTCATTGTCTCTCGCAAGATGAGGCCCTACTTCGAAAGCCATCCTATCACTATGGTTTCCAAGTATAACCTGAGAAGTACATTGGAGAACCCACTTGCTACCGAACGCATTTCTTGGTGGGCCATGGAGCTTCAAGGGTTCGGTCTCAAGTTCGAGCACACGGACAACATCAAGAGTCAGGCGCTGGCTGATTTCACGGCAGAGTGGACCGAGACGGCGTTTGATGACCCGGTGGAGGAATCCTGCCTCCCCAGAAAAGAAGACCCCGACGCTTGGATCATGTACTTCGACGGCTCTTACACCAATGGCCAGGGAGGCGCCGGAGTTGTCTTGATATCACCTACTGGTGACCGTCTGAAGTACGTCGTCCAGATGCACTACAAGGAAAATATCTCAAACAACACGGCGGAGTATGAGGGCCTGCTCGCGGGACTTCGAGCTGCCATCGACCTCGGCATCAACAAGATCATCGTCAAGAGTGACTCTCAGCTGGTCATCAAACAAGTGAACAAGGAATACGCCTACCCTCAAATGGCATCGTACGTCGAGGAGGTGTGGAAGCTCCAGTGGCGCTTCGACAGCTTCATGGCCGCATACGTCCCTCGAGGAGAGAATACGTCCGCAGACAAGCTGTCACATATGACCTCCAAGCGAGAACCAGTACCTCCCGGGATTTACATTAAGGTGCTCACTACCAAATATCCGGCGATCCGCGACGTTCCGATAACGTCGAGTGTTTTCATCGCGGTGGGCTGAAAAGTTGATTTTGCTCTCGACATTTTGGTTCTTTCATTCATGGGCCAGTTGCGCGTGACGATCCACATATTTTACGTTGTAGATTTTCGTCCGCGGCCCATTAGCCCAGTTTAATCACAGTTTCCTTCGACGAAACATGCCTTGGTCACGAATTTTTTCCCTCGCCAGGTCGTGCCCTGGTATGACTCGCTGACTATCCACGATCACGGCGGTTGGATCCTGGACCCCACCTGTCATAAACTGTTGTAGTTTGCAGCCTTGTTGCGTGAGTGGGCTGCTTCTACATGCTTTGTCCAACCCCATCTGTCAGATAGTTTTTTACCATTTTTTTTAGCAGTGACCGAGCGTTTGTTGGCTGGATCCCACCTGTCATCGACGGTTGAGGCTCATAGCCGTTTTGGCCATTTATGCAAGAAATTGAATCAACGGAAAAACAATGTGGAGAGAACCGGTGAGACCGAGCGCAACAACCCCGTCTTTGAAAAAAAACAAATATTCTACTCCGTCCAATTAATGTTTGTAGGCTGCACATGCCCGTAGTAAATAAGTTTTTTCATGGGCTCCCGTGCAAGTCCCTTCTATGGTAAGACATCTACCTTAGGCCGTCGATTCTAAATGGATGGACCAGATTGCGCGGTGAATGCCAGGAGACGGTTGCCACGTATTAAACTAGCATTGCCAGAACACGTCTCCGTCATTCCACTATTCACCATCTTCCCCACTCGCCACCACTCGGCGGAGAATTCCCCATTCTACATACCACCCCAGCCATGTCTTCGCATCGTCGAGCTTCAAGTTGGAAGCAACAGATAGCTGCGACGAGGGCTGAGGAGGCCCGCGAGGCAAAACGCCGTAAGAAGATACCGCAAATGGCTCAAGAAGATGGCGGTGAAAAAGATTGTCCTCTGATGGAGGCAAAAACCCTGCTATCTCTGAGCGGGAACATGAAGACGGGCGATAACTCCACCTCGAGTTTGATCCCAAATCAGCATGTCCGAGAAGATGCCCGGTACATTTAAATATCCATGAAATATAATTTCTTTGGTGGAAACATGTCCCAATATCCATCAAACTAAAGTCACTTGTACATATCTCAGAGCCAGCGGCTCGAACATCGGCAATCCAGACCAAGAACAAAGCACAAATGTCGTAGCGGGAGACAAACAATCATTTGAGAACATCGTCCTCACTCTCCGACACAGCGAGGTCTGAACTATCCAATTTTTTGTTCTATTCCTCATATTCGGACTAATCTCACTACTAATTAATAACTGCCTGCAGGAAGCCATGGCTAGGATCAAAGCCAAGGAGGCCAAGGCAAATGACTGGTGCGCCACGCTTCTGGACAATAACAAGATCATGAAAACAGATTGTGCACGCCTCCGTGACGATTTGGAGCTACAGAGGAATGCGTCTCAAAAGATTGTGAATGAAGCAGCAAACCTTCGTGTGGACCGCACCAAACTACAGACTGAGGTAGCCAACTTGAAGAGGCTAAACAATATGAGTTATGAAACGAAGGACAAGGCGATACGCCAGATCAAGGAGCTTGTGGAAGAGAAGAGGAACCTCCAGATGCAGTATGAAAACCTTTATCGTGAGAAAATCAAGATGATAGAGGAACACCATCGCGACCTCATATTGGCCATCGCCGCCCAAGCGGCTAAACTGACGGCTCAGGGAGAACTGAAGAAGTTTAAAGCTGACATAGCATCATCAAACATTGTAATCCATAACTTGGAGAAAGAAGTCGAGGAGCTTCGCGCCAAGGGAAATGCAGCAGTGGAGGGCCATGTCGAAAGCGACTTGTAAACATCGGGATATCCCCATTTCCAGTTTGAAATCATGTAACAACTAGAAGATATTACAATGATCTAAGCGCTCTCTCGCATAGCCATCTCGATCTGCTTGTCGAGGTGCTCTTTTTTAGTGGCCAAAGCTTCATTTTCAAATCAGCATCACAAAAGGTTCAACACGATCATCACAACAGGTTCACAGCAGCGGCACAACAGGTTCACATCAGGATCAACCGAATAGCAGGTTAACTAAACTAATTCCTTAGCTATACAAGACACCGAAACCACCTCCAGAGGTTCACATCATCGATAGGGTTAACTGAACTTTTCGTTTGTTTCGCATCCATTCCAAAGCCACGTCCACGGGTTGGCAAACCCTACAAAAAAGTGTCACACATGTCCGTTAAATGGGTGCAGAAAGATGTAAAGTCTCATATAATGGGTGCACAAGGTACAATGAAATCACCACTTTACACTAATATTGTGCCACATTTTTAATCATTGGCTTATGCATTATAGGGAAAATCATAATTGGGGCCTCATAGTAAAGAAGCACACACAAATTGATGAGATCATCGAGCATTTACCAAGATAGATGCAGAACAAATGTGGTTGTACACAATACTAGGTAAATGCTGATCATCCCATCAAGATAAAGTGCAGAGTTTAATCATTGGCCCATAATAGAGAATGAACAGAAAATAAGCCTCATCTTGCAAAGACAGTAATCATTGGCTTATGCATTACATGGAAAATCATAATTGGGGCCTCATAGTAAAGAATCACACACAAACCGATGAGATCATCGAGCATTTACCAAGATAGATGCAGAACAAATGTGGTTGTACACAACACTAGGTAAATGCTGATCATCCCATCAAGATAAAGTGCAAAGTTTAATCATCGGCGCATAATAGGTACTGGAGAGTAATCTTTGCATAGCAGGTTGACACAATCTAATTAAATAGCAATGTAGTTTTACCACAGTTAAGGCAAACAACAGTTTTACCTTAGTTTGACTTGTGACATCTACGAGTGTTATTTTTTTTCTTAGCTCTCTTGACTCTAGGAGGGTGCACAATATTATCAGATGGGGTATCAGGTACCACGGCTTCCGTAGCTTTCTTGGCACTCTTCGACTGTTTCTTCTCCAACAGAGCGAATATATTGTCGCACTCCACTTTGTCTTCTCCCAGACCTTCCTTACACCTAAGCAGCTCATAATTAAGAGTCCTTGTCAAGCTACGCGTGTTCTTAAAGCTTTTCTCATGTTCCTACAGTTCCAACTCGAGTGCTGACTTAGCTTTCTGCACCCTCTCCAGCTCGGCCAAGGCTGTATCCCTCTCCTTCATAAACATCATTGCCTTTTCCCCGACAAGCCTCAGGGCTTCCCTCTCTGCCGCCTGTCGCGATTGGAGGTTGAGACACTCACTAATGAGATCCTCCCGAGTTACGGTTTTTGAACGTACAAATGGTTCTAGGTAGGCTTCGTGACTTTTTCAACTTCATCATCTAGAATGCCACCGTATAACTCTAGCCAGAGATGATAAGATTCATCTATCTCAACTGGAGCCTGCATCCAGTTATGAATTTCATCAGGACACATGCTGCAGAAGTTGCAGCCTCGACTGAACTCCTATAGCCAAACCTAAGAAGTAGCTACAAGGCGAAAGGAGATACTAATTTATATGCTATTTACCTCGACTATCCGAAGAATGGCCATTGCGCTCTCCCTCATATTGTTCAGGTGGATGTCCATCTGGGTGGGGGAAGCGATCTCCGAGGGACCTGTGACGGTAGCGTGAGCTAAATCCATGGCCAGTGGTGACCTAAAAACATCAACGGTGACCTACATCCGCCGGAATCTAACCTACATCTGCCGGAATCTAACCTAGATCACATCGTGGGGTTGAGGATGGGGAAGGGAGGGAACCAACACTTACCAGTCGTTGGTTGAGGACTTCGCTGAGAACGGGGAAGGGAGGGCGCTGCCGTGGTGGGGAGTAGCTTAGTGGGCGAAGTGGAGGCGTTGGGCAGAGTGGTCGCTTTCAGTGGAGGAGTGGCCGAGTGGGGGAATATCCGAGTGGGCGAGGAGCGCGGCCGTCTGTGATGCTGATGAGTGGGACCCCATGTGAGGCTATTTCAGTGTAGATTTGGCGCGCAGATGTTAGAGTTTAGATGTCTTTTTTTTTAATTGAGGGTTTTGGTTTATAGACATTAACAGTCCAAATGGCTAGAGCTGTTAGTTGTGGCATGTTGGCCCAGATGGGCTCAACTGGCTAATTCTACAAGGATTGTATTCTTACTTATTTCTTTATTTTAGAAAAATTAATATGTGTTATCAATTATTCAATGGAATTCAATTTTATTCTTCGGATTCAAAATTGAATCAAAAAAGAACAAGGGGAAATGAGTAAGAATCAGAGTTATTTAGGTTAGCGAATAAGCGCAATTCCGCATATAGGCAATGCCTAGTGGTCGGGAGGGGCTGATGCCTTTCCACCCAACCAAGTTCGAGTCTCGTTACTAGCACTTGTGGTGATGTTGCGCCTACTATTGGCTTATTGGGCATGATCCAATAGTAAATGGATGTGTGATACGTCCCAAACGTATCTATAATTTTGATGTTCTATGCATGTTTTATGTCAATTGGCACATGTTTTATATACACTTTATATCATATTATGACATTTATTGGATTAACCTACTAATAGTTGCCAAAGTGCAAAATCTTCTTGTTTTCCTATTTGTTGTGTAGGAATTATCAAAAATACAAATGGAAACCATATTGGAGTCGAATTGGGACTTTCCTGAAATCTGTCTGGAAACATTTTTCGAAGATGGTCACGTTTGGGCCCAAAGCCGACGTCAAACGGAAACCTGACAGAAGACAAAGTTGCAGAGAATTTTCCGAGAAACGATCTACACTTAAAATTCGCCCAATTCCGAGTCCGGACGGCCGAGATATTCCCGATTTACTGCAGCTCTAGATGGGAAAACGAGAATCTGAAAGATTGTGACTTTATTGACTCCAACTCTTACCAAATTTGATGGATTCGGCCAAGACACGAATTGGAGCCTCATCAGGGCTGAGAGGGGTTCCTAGAAAGCTTCTAGAGGTGCCCAAGAGCCCTTGGATCAAAGGGGCATCCATCCCACGGCCTAGATTGCATCTCCACCTCTATATAATGAAGGGAAACTCTATTTTCCAAGGAAGCCACCAAAAGCCACGAATTTTCCTCCTCTTGGCAGCCGCCAAGGAGGGGGAGGAGCTCCTCCATTGCTGCACCATCACCAAGAAAGAAGAAGGGGGCCAAGGGCCGCCGCCGCTCGCCGCCGCCGCGCCGTGGCTGCTGCGGGCCGCCGCCCCCACTCGGGGCTGCACCTCTTCATCAACCTCTCCATCAAGTGTGCTCACCATGACCATGTGTGAGTAGTTTTCACCGAGGCTGAGGGCTCTACCGGTAGCTATGTGGTTCATCTCTCCCTCCCATGGTGTGATCTTTATGTGATCATGAGCTTTGTAATCTAGTTGGATCCATG
Source organism: Poa pratensis (assembly GCA_947311845.1). Taxonomy (NCBI): domain Eukaryota; kingdom Viridiplantae; phylum Streptophyta; class Magnoliopsida; order Poales; family Poaceae; genus Poa; species Poa pratensis. The sequence continues at coordinate 19,579,232 of CAMZMU010000081.1, read as the reverse complement.
GATGTTACTCTTTGTTATCTTATGAATTATGCTACTTGAGTGGTTTTATTAATGTAAACTCCGGAGTCACCTTTGTCCCATGGTGCGAAGTTGATAGTGTGCGTACCATGTGTGACTCTTAGGCTAAAGATTACATGAATACTTATCATGAGTTATTATTTGTGTTGGATGTCTCTATGAAATTGTGGTGTTTGTCTAGTACTATTTTGGGGCACTCTTAGTGACATTGGGGTTCCCTAGATGTGGAATGCAACTTTAAGGTGTGCTTTTATAGCCCTACGCAGTGGATTGGTATTCGTTATCCAACAAGGGAATAGCTCAGAGTAGCATAGTGAAGAGGAAATATCTATGTTTTCAATTATATTTTTATTGTTGAGAGTGTCCACTAGTGAAAGTATGATCCCTAGGCCTTATTTCCAAGCATTGAAACACCGTTCGCTCTCATTTTGTCTCATGTTTTCTTGCTGCCATTTTTATTTCAGATTGCAATTACCACTTATAATCATCCATATTACTTGCATTTCACTATCTCTTCGCCGAACTAGTGCGCCTATACATCTGACAAGTGTATTAGGTGTGTTGAGGACACAAGAGACTTCTTGTATCTTAATTGCAGAGTTGCTTGAGAGGGATATCTTTGACCTCTACCTCCCTGAGTTCGATAAACCTTGGGTGATCCACTTAAGGGAAACTTGCTGCTGTTCTACAAACCTCTGCACTTGGAGGCCCAACACTGTCTACAAGAATAGAAGCGTGCGTAGACATCAAGCTATTTTCTAGCGCCGTTGCCGGGGAGGTAAGGTAAAAGGAACTCACATCCTCCAGCTACTTAGCTATTTTCTAGCACTGTTGCTGATGTGTGTGTGCTTGAAGGTATTTCATTTTGATTCTGCAGTTATATCTTTTTGTTTCTTGTTTTTTATTTCACTAGTTAGGCTTAATAAAAAACAACAACAAAATTAGAGATCTTTATGAACTTTATATTGAATTAGGACATGATGCTTTTGAAGAGAAAATTAAAAAAATCTATGGAAGTGTGTTTGCATAATAGTGAAACCAATGTTATTAGCATGAATTTTTTTAACACCATTATTGCTAATGCTACGGAAAAGTCTAAGCTTGGGGAAGCTGGTTTTGATGGATATGGTATTTTTAGTCCCCCAAGTTTTGAGGAGAAAATTTTCTTTGATGATACTTTTCCTCCAATTTATGATGATTACAATGATGGATGTGATAGTTTTACTCCCATTATTACTAATGAAACTATTTTTACTTATGTGGAGAGTATTGATACTTTTATGCATATGGATCATGGTAAGAATGTTTCATGTGATGGTTATATTGTGGATTTTATCAATGATTCTACCGAAATTTTTTATGAGAGAGGGAGACATGACTTCATATACCACAATAATATTAAGTCTCCTCTCTTTTTGTTGAAAATTTTGAAATTGCACTTGCTTTGCCTTCCTATGCTAGTCACTTTGTGCTTTATTGATTTATTTTCTTACAAGATCCCAATGCATAGGAAGTAGGTTAGACTTAAATGTGTTTCACATTTTTCTCTTGATGCTCTATTTTGCATTTCAATTCTTGTTCCTATGTGAGCATCATTAAAACTATCATGGCTGTCCAGAAAACAGATTCCTAAGTTTCACTGCGAAAATGTTAAAAGTCACAGAAAAGGAATTTTGACCTGAAATTTTACGACAGCAATCTTCAGTTATTAATACACATTTCATTAGTTCAAAATTTTCTGATTTGAGCAACGTAAGTGCCTCTGAAAATTCACTCTTTACGGGCTGTCTAGTTTTTGACAGATTCTGTCTTTATTTTGCATTACTCTCATTACTTGTGTTTTGTGTAGTTCTATTGATCAAAGGGCAATGCACAACCATAGTAACAATAGCTAATGTTTAGAGTCAACTCATGATATGTCTTTGCTGTACCTATGTTGATTTAATTTATGGAGACACTAACCCCTCTAATCAAGTTTTATGTTGAGTTTTGTGTAAAGAGAATTTTTCAAGTGGAAGAGTTGAGGGTGATAAACAAAGATCAGGAGGGACAACCACTCAAGCTTGGGGATGTTACTCCTAGACTCACCCAACATATATCAAATAAGTATAAGAATTCAAGCTTGGGGATGCCAAGCCACCTCACTCCAACCATCTTGATAACATGGATTAGAGGAGATGCACCAAGAGCTATCCAAGGATTGTGAAGACCATAAGCTTGGGGATGTGAAGACAACCCCACTGGACCTACACACTCTCGGTTTGCACACGTCTAATTTCTGTTTTTCGATCGAAACACTTTATCGCATAAACTTGGAGCGTCGTTTTGTTTGTTTTGGTTTGATTTTTATTTTGTGAGACCACCACACTATCATTTATATATGAGAGAGCTACTGGAAATTTGGGTTGATTTATGTTGGATGCTATTATTAGATTGGGAAAAGCGATGTTGGAGTTGATTTTAAAAGACACATATAGTTGCATGATTCATGAGCTTGTTAATGAATGTTAATTTGCAAGTATTTTACCAAAAGCTATCTTTTATTCATGTTTTGGTGCTGAATGTTACTTTACTTTGTTTAAGCATGGATTAGTTAGTTCTATGGACACTCATGCATGCATTTAGATGGTCAACTTTCTCCCTCTTGCTAGCCCAAAAATTCCAACAAGTAAAAACTTGTTTCCAACACCTTCAACCAAAGTTTTTCCAGTGAGTCCACCATATCTACCTATTAGCTTTATGCTATTCCGAGTATGTTTATCATGATATTTGTGTTATCTATACCTCTGAATGAAAATACCTATGTTGTTGATTGTTATGGGAAAAGTTGGTTATAGAGCTCTCTCAAACTTGATGCACACTTTACTTTTATTGCATAAATAAAATATGACCCATTGTGATTAAAATTATGATGTTGTGGTCTTGACAAATGTCTTTGGTTGAGAGTTAGATCATATGTGCTGTCACATGGCAAGCTTTCAACATGCACGTCATTTCATTTAGTTGATATCATGTACTTTTGTTTATGGATGCTTACCATGGGTGAAATAAATGAGGAAATGAAGTGAGTTTAAATGAGTTTGTATAAATGGTTAGAGAGACGACTAGGCCGCTAATCTAAGCCATGCATCATTCATGGTGGAAATTTACTTACATGCTATGGTGAACCTTCTGTGATACACCTTATAATAAAAAGCTATCTAATGGTAAATAAAAAAGGTGTTGAGATTGTTCATTGTGTTTGTTTGTCTTGTCATTTTGATATGAGCTTGTTCCATATACTGGGACAAGAGGTACCCCAGTTGACGCTCTTAATGATACTATTATTACTTACAATGATATTTAACTTGAACTTGATTTGTTTCCCAAGTTGAGTAACACATGGAGTAGGTATTTGTATTCAAGGGGCATGAGACTTTCAACTTGTACTTTGTCAAGCACACTACTCATATTTGCTTTCACTTTAAACTTAATCATTCAAGATGCTATGATTGGGGAATGAGAGCTTGACACCAAGGATTACCACATTGCAATCATTAACTTAAGTAGGGAAGTTCAGAAGTTAGATGAAATTTATTCATGTTTTACCTCTACTCATATATATCTTTCCAAAGTGTCCACCTTTTATATTCAGATTTTCATCAATACTCTATGGCCATTGTAGGATGTTCTTACTTATCATTATGCATACATGTGGTCCATAGTACTTTTTCATTCATGTTACACTTTGTGAATTATCATTGAACATCCTTGCAGTAATATTTTGATATCACTTTATAATCTATCTTGTATATTGCTACTCCTTTGAAGAATGAATCATTTGACTCTATGTAGCAACAACTTCATCACTTCATTCATAACATGTGCCTTACAATATTTGATCAAGTTTATGATGGTAGCATGTCATTTCAAAAATTATTTTGTTTTATCGTTTACCTATTCGAGGACGAGTAGGAACTAAGCTTGGGGATGCTTGATACGTCCCAAACGTATCTATAATTTTTTATGTTCCATGCATGTTTTATGTCAATTGGCACATGTTTTATATACACTTTATATCATATTATGACATTTATTGGATTAACCTACTAATAGTTGTCAAAGTGCAAAATCTTCTTGTTTTCCTATTTGTTGTGTAGAAATTATCAAAAATACAAAAGGAAACCATGTTGGAGTCGAATTTGGACTTTCCTGAAATCTGTCTGGAAACGTTTTTCGAAGATGATCACGTTTGGGTCCGAAGACGACGTCAAACGAAAACCTGACAGAAGACAAAGTTGCAGAGAATTTTCCGAGAATCGATCTGGACTTAAATTTCGCCCAATTCCGAGTCCGGACAGCCGAGATATTCCCGATTTACTGCAGCCCTAGATGGGATGACGAGAATCTGAAAGATTGTGACTTTATTGACTCCAACTCTTACCAAATTTGATGGATTCGGCCAAGACATGAATTGGTGCCTCATTAGGGCTGAGAGGGGTTCCTAGGAAGCTTCTAGAGGTGCCCAAGAGCCCTTGGATCAAAGGGGCATCCATCCCATGGCCTAGATTGCATCTCCACCTCTATATAATGAAGGGAAACCCTATTTTCCAAGGAAGCCACCAAAAGCCACGAATTTTCCTCCTCTTGGCAGCCGCCATGGAGGGGGAGGAGCTCCTCCATTGCTGCACCATCACCAAGGAAGAAGAAGGGGGGCCAAGGGCCGCCGCCGCGCCGTGGCTGCTGCGGGCCGCCGCCTCCACTCGGGGCTGCACCTCTTCATCAACCTCTCCATCAAGTGTGCTCACCATGACCATGTGTGAGTAGTTTTCACCGAGGCTGAGGGCTCTACCGGTAGCTATGTGTTCATCTCTCTCTCCCATGGTGTGATCTTTATGTGATCATGAGCTTTGTAATCTAGTTGGATCCATGGATGTTACTCTTCGTTATCTTATGAATTATGCTACTTGAATGGTTTTATTAATGTAAACTCCGGAGTCACCTTTGTCCCATGGTGCGAAGTTGACAGTGTGCGTACCGTGTGTGACTCTTAGGCTAAAGATTACATGAATACTTATCATGAGTTTTATTTGTGTTGGATGTCTCTATGAAATTGTGGTGTTTGTCTAGTACTATTTTGGGGCGCTCTTAGTGACATTGGGGTTCCCTAGATGTGGAATGCAACTTTAAGGTGTGCTTTTATAGCCCTACGCAGTGGATTGGTATTCGTTATCCAACAAGGGAATAGCTCAGAGTAGCATAGTGAAGAGGAAATATCTATGTTTTCAATTATATTTTTATTGTTGAGAGTGTCCACTAGTGAAAGTATGATCCCTAGGCCTTATTTCCAAGCATTGAAACACCGTTCGCTCTCATTTTGTCTCATGTTTTCTTGCTGCCATTTTTATTTCAGATTGCAATTACCACTTATAATCATCCATATTACTTGCATTTCACTATCTCTTCGCCGAACTAGTGCGCCTATACATCTGACAAGTGTATTAGGTGTGTTGAGGACACAAGAGACTTCTTGTATCTTAATTGCAGAGTTGCTTGAGAGGGATATCTTTGACCTCTACCTCCCTGAGTTCGATAAACCTTGGATGATCCACTTAAGGGAAACTTGCTGATGTTCTACAAACCTCTGCACTTGGAGGCCCAACACTGTCTACAAGAATAGAAGCGTGCGTAGACATCAATGTGACAATTCATTGATCGATTGGATCGATGAGTTGTCGCATCCACTTATTACTAACTCATACTCAATAAGTTCTATTTTTTCCATACTAAAAAACATGATCGGCTGAAGTAACATAATATATGTATATAATATACTACTTAATTCCTTGACGATACTAATTAAGTTGTTACATAGGAACATAATATTTGTTCTTCAAACTTAACACAAGGAATTCATCGACGATACTAGTAAGATTCTTACTTAGCAACATAATATAAGTTCTTAAGCACACACGACGATGATACTAATTAAGTTCTTACAGTACCAAAAGCAACATATAATAGAAACACCATTGCAACATCGATCAAGCACTAGCACTAGCACGCCTCCAAGGCTTCCTGCCCTTCCTGCCCTTCTTGTCCTTGTTGGCCTTTTTCGGAGGAGGCGGCTGCGCGAGGCCTAAGCGGATATCCCGCGCCAACAGCTTCTTCAGAAACATGCCGTACGTAGCGTGTCGAGCCATAAGAAGGGTCTGACGGCGGTTTTGAGAGCCATGTCCAATGCCGACGCCATGCTAGATCATGTTGATGCGATCAGAGGCTATGTCTCTAATGCAGAAGGGGCAGATCCTTCTGTCGCCATGACGGTACCGATGCTTCCCCGCCTCCAGCTCCTTCAGGACATATCTGCTCTTCGCATCCCTGGAGTCCCTATCCATATCAACCTCATCATCCTCTTCCTGCAAATTAGCAATAAAACAAAAGTTAGCACCAGACTCTAGTTAGCAAAAAAATAAATATAAAATCATACATGCTCCAAAAGAAGGATATAATAATAACAATACTAAACTCAAACCCTAAACAGATCACAACTTATGCTCAAAAGATCATATCAGCAAAAGTTAATCGTAACCGAGGCACACATCAGTTCATAAAATGTGTTCAATCCAAAAATTACATGTTATTTTTCTGTTTTGTATGAATAATGTGAGAGGACATATATGGATTATACTAGGTATATCCCTCTCTGCAAATTTGTGCATATAGAGAATTTGTGCATATAGAATTTAAGCACGCATAGCAATGGAACAATAATTGAACTTACACATACACAAAATGCTATCGAAATTATATTGAAACAAATCATCTTGAATCAAATCATCTGCCATTAAATCATGAAGCGCCTTGGTGCCATATGTGATTTTGGAACAAATTCATATTGTGTCAACAATGTGTCTGCGTGGCAATAAAATAAGTAGACAAAACGAACATGCTACTAAAAAACCCTAGAATCCTAAACTACAGATGCAACTACAAACCGTAGAATCCCTAAATTGCTTGCACAAACCGTAGGGATCTTCAATAATAACCAGACCCCTGATAATAACCTAAGCATAGACATATTGGTTTAGGGAAGCACCTCAGGTTCCTCATCGGAGACGATCTCGGCGAACGTCGGGAAGTCCCTGAATGGATCCCCTAGATCCGACAGAAGAGGGAGTGGTGAAGCGTCCTTCACGGCCGGAGTAGGTGATGCACTCGAACCGCCATGGCAGGCCGCTCCGGCGGTGGCGACATCAGATGCCTCGACGGCCTTCTTCTCATGCTTCAGATCAGGCGACAGACTGCAACCGCCATGGCCGGCAGCACCTGCAGAGACGGCATTAGATGAAGCGACGGTGCGCATGCATCGGATCTGCCATTCCTGGTTGCACCGCCTCGGTTGTGTGCTCGGCGGTTGGGAGAGAAGGAGGGAGGCAATGCGGCCGGAGCGGCGTGTTTTTTTTTGCTAGATTTGGGGGCAGAATGGATGGGAGAGGGAGAACATGTAGGCAAGGGGCCATTTTGTACCGAGTGTCGTTTCGAGGTCCCGCTGACGTGTGCGCATGCATGTCTCTCTTGTGGACATGAGTCGGCGGACTTTGTCAAACAAATTGATGCGACTTTTACTCACTGACAAATGGGACACACATCACGTAGGGGCCACTAGTCAGTGACTCAAAAGTCTGGCTAAGTCATCCACAGCATCTCAATCGCTCTCTTCTACATGCATGTGTGTACGCAGTCACGGTGTGAGTGCAGCTGAGGGAGGTCAAGCGGGATTCGTCTTTAATTACAGTAAGTTGCCATTTTATTTTCCCCGATAGCAGTTCTCGCTCGTTCCTCTTCCCCGCCTGCGTTCACACACCTTCGTTCCACACGATCGTTCGATCAGTGTATATTTAGAGACAGTTGCCATTTGCGCTGGCATTCCACTCGTTCAGTTCATCGTCTCCCATCTATCCCACGTCCCTGCCGGCCGTGAGCACTTGCCATGGATGCCGCCAAACCAACAACGAGGACTGTTGACGACGTCCGTGCCCATCCCGGCACCACGCTGCAGGTGGTGTACGCCAACGAGGACCGTGCCTTGGAGCGTGTCCTCACCATGTACGAGGAATGGCTTGCGGCTGAGAAGCACAGGTTCGTGGGCCTCGACATAGAGTACACCCCTCCCCACAACAAACGCCATGCCGTTGCCCTCGTGCAAATCGCCATGCACAAGCACATCCTCCTGTTCCACTGGTGCAGGTCGCCGCAGACACAGTGTGGACGCGATTTGCTCCAAGTTTTTTTTTTCAAACAAGGGGATCAAATTCGCAAGCGTGGACACAACGGGCGACATGCTTGTTCTTGTCGAGTCGGGCTTCACGCCACCACAACACCATATTGACATCCAATCGCTATTCGAGAGCAAAATTGGAATGGCTACTCTAGCGGGGGAGATCATCCACAGTTCGTACCACAAGATGAAGTACAACTTCCCATCATCGTTGCACCGTTGTTGGGATCGGTTTCCGCTTCCTGGAGTAAGCTTCAAGTACGCAGCAGTGGATGGATATGTAAGCTACGAGCTATACAGTGGGATCCAAACCATGAAGGACAGTCTAGGTCCAGCATGGCTAGACCTGCTCCTGCCCTTGTGCAAGATGAATGACGGAGAGGGAACTTCATGCCGCAACGACAAGCGCTCGAAGATAAGATACTACTAGTTTGATTAGTGTTTTTTGGGTTGAAAGTGTTTTTATTTGTACTCTGGTGTGTGTGCAAACAAAGTGCGCAAACAAAGTGGGTTTAATAGGATTTAACGCTATTTAACGAGATTTGAACTACAAGTGTGTTAAGCATAAGTTGTTATATGTTTAGGGTTTCAGTTTAGTATTGTTATTATTATATCCTTATTTTGGAGTTTGTATGAATTAATAGTAAATTAGCCGCACAACTGATTTTATGCGCCATATCCATGGCTCATGGGATTCAAGCTAGATGACCAAACTCATGGCCATATCCATGGCTAGCCTTAAGCTATATGACCAAACTCGGCACAAACATGGGTTTTGAAATTACAAACAAGATTGCAGAAGCAAAGATTCCAAGAAAATTGTCTTTTTTTCTAACTTTTATTCAGTCCCAAATTTCTTATTTTTTACGATGCGATTCCAAACGAGGTGCCCCAGGCCGACCCTACTAGTCAGGCTTGTCCCTCCTTCGTGCACGATAACTGTGGCCTGTGAAGCGGGTCACACCTAGGAGTTTGATGTTGGCTCTTCCAATGTTCCAACACAATCCATACATATTTTAGGATAGTACCTATGTTTTGGTTTCATTCTGACCCCACGCCCCTAAAAACCAAGGAGCGTCATGGGCCATGGCCCATCCCCATTCCAATCCTCTTCTCCTCTCTCTGATGGCTTAACCTCTTCCCTCAATGACCATCGACGACGACAAGCCGATGCCCGGTTGGGTGTGGCCGCACAACCATGGAGAGGAAGTTGTCGAGGAGTTCCTCAGCAATGGGCTCCTGGTCCCGCCTGGCTGCCGACTGTCGGCCGGCTGGGACATCGGCATGGACGGGCGGGTTGTCTGCCTGCTCCCCACCATCTTGGTGGCCGAGCGGGAGAAGCAGATCGAGCACGGTGATGTCGATGTTCGTGCTCGCAACGAGAGGTGGAGCTTCTGGAAGGGGCGCATGATCGAGGAAGTCCTCGCTCTCTGCCGGGCCGGATGGGATCCCACCCGGAAGTCCTATATGAAATACAAAGGCCAGCTAATCCAACTGCCCGAGTCGCGCATGCGCGGGGCGCCGGACCCCGCCGCCTGCTGACTCTCCGAGAGGCGCACTTCCTCGGGAGGCTAGACATCCCTCTGCCGGCCGACTGCACGGTGTCGGAAGACTGGGAGCCAAGCAGGGCTAACAGGGGATTCCATGGGAGCTTCTTTTGGGCACCCTGTGTGGACGAAGCTGGGATGTCGGAGAACGAGGACGACCACTGAGCTCCGGGTAATGCATGCAGCTAGGCGTCGAGGTGTTGTTGGTGCAGCTTCGGTAGCCGCCCTAGCTTCTATCTCAACTATCGCTTAATTAAATCTTAGTTTAGGTTAAGATTAGAAGTTGTAGATGTCACAGCCGGCATCCAAAGCACTCAAACAGGAAGTAAAGCAACGCCAAAAATGAAATTTCATTCATTTAACAAACTGATTTGCATCATTGCATACGTGGCAATTACAAGTCTAAATGATATTTGTCATTAATCCTAAGCCTAAGGACCTAGAGCCCAATGACATAGAACATATTGACGTTGGCCGGCCTATTATGGGCAGCGGAGGCAGATGCTACCGGCCATTCTAGCTCTGCTTGGTGACCAGCCTTCCGGCCACTCAAAGTCGGACGGCACTGGTATGTTACTCTCGAGGTAGTGCGCAATCTGCAAAGCAAGCTGGTGGTGGCCGCCCGACGCGGAAGGCGCGCTGCCTTGTATCTCCTTGCTCGGATTCCTTCCGGCCAGCGTCCGGCCAGGCGACGAAGACATGCCTTGGATCTCCTTGCTCGGAAGGGGCTCCTTAGATCTCCCTGCTTGGATCTCCTTCAGGATCGAAGGTTCTCCTTACACGGATGGTGCGCTTTGTTCAATCCGCTCCTCGCACTCAAGATCTTGCTCCCAGTCTGCCTCGCCATCATCGTTGAAGACAATGGAGGGGAGAGGGTAGGCCATCGATCTGAGAGGGGAGAGGAGCCGAGGTGGATAAGGATTGTCAACTATGGCGATGTTGTTGGTGTTTTAAGAGGCGCGGCGGGTAGCCCGCAGTAACGACGCACTGACTTTGTTAAAGGCAAAGCCAGGTGCTTTGTACCACTGACACGTGGGGCCCAACATGTGTGGGGTTGGAGTAATTTTGTCACACTTTACTTTTCACTATTCTACTCTAAAACCAACATTAATTAAACAACGATAGGTTGGAGTACGTAACTGAATACTTGCAACACAATACAAATTAACCGAGGCACGCAGGCACGAATGCAGACGACGCCGACTTCGACCCATTAGTCCACAGCCGGCAACGGAGGCATCGCATGCAGACAGGAGTGAGGCGCGGGCATGGATGCGTGGCCGGGCAGGCAGGCACGCATGAAGACGACGCGACGGATCACGCAGCGCACGCAGGCAACGAATGCACGCGCATGCAGGCACACATAACTGAGGGGACGGGCTTCGTACGTCTAGCGCGAGGCGGTCAGGTGGATAAACCAAGTCATATCATAGCACTCCTTCTCCCTCACACGACTAGGTGATAAATCAATTGCACCCGAGAGAATATCATCACCCACTCGCTTTTCTTCTCCCTGTTCCATTTCTCATCGCCTCTTCTCTCCTCCCTCAATGACCCACAACGGTGAGAGCGGCGGTAGTGGGTCGCAGGAGCACTGGTTGTGGCCGGACCAGCTCCGAAACGAGATCGCCGAGGATTTCATCAAGTACGGGCTCATGGTCCCTCCTGGTTGTCGGTTGTCAGACATCAGCTGGGGTCTGAGCGTGGGCGGGTTGCCCGTGCCGCCAATCCCCGACATCGGCACCGACGAGATGGATGATCTCATCCTTGACAGGTGGAATCGTCTACCTGAGGAGCTCAAGTTCGATCCAGATTACGCGCCTCACTGCAATGCGTGGTCGTGCATCCTCGAGGCGGAGAGGCATGAGCAGATCGAGAGCTACGAGGGCTCGTTTATCCCTCGCGGCGTGAAGAACAGTGCAGGTAGGTGGCGTTTCTGGGAGGGGAAAATGATCGAGTCAGTCCTCGCCGACTGCCAGGCCTCTCGGAATCCTCGTCTGCGCCAGCCAAGCCCGCCCGCAGCTCTCCCACACGCACCACCGGCGCGCCATCGACCCCGTCGTAGTGATTCAGCCGAAGTGAAGCCAGAGCCACCGTCACCACCACGCACCGGCCGGTCGCCACCACCACCGACCCGTCCGTACATCGACCTCACCGGCGGTGAAGAGTAGGGCTTCGTCCAGCACGCGGTCAGCCGTGGAGCCAGCTAGCTAGTTATTGTTAAAGAGTAGGGCTTCGTCCAGCAGGCGGCCATCTATCTCTTTTTTTAGATCTAGGGTTCATTTATGTTTAAATTTATTGTAAGGGCCTTTTGGTCGTGAAACTTGTTAATCATTGTGGTGCATTCCACGCTAGTTATATACATGTATGAGCTACGCTAACACAACCAAGGAGAAAAGTCCACTGAGCTAGCCCCTTTCGACGCTCATGGAAGCGGTATACGAGAGGGCGTACTTTTGGTCAACTACTTAGGGTTTCGACAATAATGGGGGCTCTAGCGTCGGAATCACACGAAAACATGGGTATGTGACATATGTATGAGTGTGAATGTTGGTACATTGGAAGAGCCAACATCAAACTCCTAGGTGTGTCCCTTCACAGACCACACTCATCGAGCACAAAGTTTTTGCAATCTTCTGTATGGGTGAACTCCCACACTTCGGATGCACCGGATGAAATCATGTGATAACATGGGCCTGGAGTTGGTTTTTAAATGTTCATATGAGCAACCCTAACACAACCGATGAGAAAAGCCCACTAATCTACACCCCTTTCGATGCCCCGTGGAAGCGATAGATGAGAGGGTTGACTTTTGTTCAAGTGTTTAGGGTTTCGATTAAATGCGGGCTCTGGAGCGTCGGAATCACACCAAAACCTGGGTAATGTCTTTACATATGTACAAGAGTGTGAATGGTGGTACATTTCAAGAGCAGACATCAAACTTCTAGGTGTGACCCGCTTTCACAGACCACACACTTATCCCACACGAAGGTTCTATGATCTTTGATCTATAAGACTGAACTCCGGGCAATTTCGGGTGCACCAGATGGAATCTTGTGATAACATGGGCCCAGGGTTGGTTTTAAATATTCATATGAGCTACCCTAACACAACCAAGCAGAGGTCCATTGAGCTACCCCCATTCGACGCTCGAGGAAGCGGTAGACAACATGGTTGAATTTCAGTCAACTATTTAGGGTTTCGATTAAAGTGCGGGCTCTAGAGCGTCGGAATCACACCAAAACCTGGGCAATGTCTTTACATATGTACCAAAGTGTGAATGGTGGTACATCGCAAGAGCAGACATCAAACTTCTAGGTGTGACCCGCTTTCACAGACCACATACTTATCCCACACGAAGGTTCTATGATCTTCGATCTATAAGACTGAACTCCCGGCAACTTCGGGTGCACCAGATGGAATCTTGTGATAACATGGGCCCAGGGTTCGTTTTAAATATTCATATGAGCTACCATAAGTCCCTAACACAACCAAGCAGAAAAGTCCATTGAGCTACCCCCTTTCGACGCTCGAGGAAGCGGTAGACAACATGGTTGAATTTCTGTCAACTATTTAGGGTTTCGATTAAACTGCGGGCTCTGGAGCGTTGGAATCACACCAAAACCTGGGCAATGTCTTTACATATGTACAAGAGTGTGAATGGTGGTACATTGCAAGAGCAGACATCAAACTTCTAGGTGTGACCTGCTTTCACAAACCACACACTTATCCCACACGAAGGTTCTATGATCTTCGATCTATAAGACTAAACTCCCTGCAACTTCGGGTGCACCAGATGGAATCTTGTGATAACATGGGCCCAGGGTTCGTTTTAAATATTCATATGAGCTACCCTAAAACAACCAAGCAGAAAAGTCCATTGAGCTACCCCCTTTTGACGCTCGAGGTAGCGGTAGACAACATGGTTGAATTTCGGTCAACTATTTAGGGCTTCGACCATAGTGGGGGCTCCGGAGAATCGGAATCAGAAAAAACATAGGTATTGGCCTAGAAAAATATATATAAGACTGTGTTGGTACATTGGAAGAAACACCATCAAATTAACTCCTAGGTGTGACCCGCCTCACAGAACACAATTATCCCGCACGAAATGATTTGCGATCTTCTAGGGCTGAAGTATCGCTTCGGGTGCACCAGATGGAATCATGTGATAAAACGGGCCCATAGTTGGTTTCAAATATTCATATGAGCTACCTAACACAAACAAGCAGAAAAGTTCATTGAGCCACCATTTCGCTGCCCTGGGAGCGATAGAGGATAAGGGTTGACTTTCAATCAACTTCTTAGGGTTTCGACCATAGTGGGGGCTCCGGAGCGTCAGAATAACACAAAAACCTGGGTATACTGTCCTAACATGTGTATAAGAATGTGTTGGTGCATTGGAAGAGCTAACTCAAACTCCTAGGTATGCCCTGCTTTCACAAACCATGATTATCCGGCACAATAGATTTTCCGATCTTCCAGGGCTGAACTCCCACTTCGGGTGCATCGGATGGAATCATGTGGTAACATGGGCCCAAAATTGGTTTTAAATATCCATACGAGGTACCCTAACACAAACAAGCAGAAAAGTCCATATGTACAACCCTGTTTTCGACGCTCGCGCGTGGAAGCGAGATTGACGACAGGGTTGATTTACAGTGAACTGTTTATGGTTTCGACCATAGTGGGGGCTCCAGAGCGTCAGAATCACACCAAAACCTAGGTACTGTGTCCCAAAATATGTATAGAGCGTGTTGGTACATTGGAAGAGCTAATATCAAACTACTAGCTAGGTGTGACCCGCTTCACATACCACAATTATCCCGCATGAAAGGTTCTACGATCTTCTAGAGCTAAACTCCCTCTTCGGATGCATCAGATGGAATTATGTGACAACATGAGTCCAAACTTGGTTTTGAATGTTCATATGAGATACCTTAACACAAACAAGGAGAAAAGTTCATTAAGTTCGAAACCTTTCGGCGACGATGAAAGGTCAACTGGTTAGGGTTTCGGCTCATGTTGTCATAGGATTCCATCAGATGCATCCGAAGTGGAAGTTCACCCAAAAAATTTACGTCAATACTTTATAGATAGATTTCTTCACAAGGTCCCTTTGTTTGAAATGATCAAAATTTTAAAGCCACCTATCATGCATCCGACGGCCACCGACCAAAATTTTGCGCCGGCATTGAAAATTTCACGCCGGCATTGAAAATTTCGCGCCTAGACTGCCCACCCAAATTTTCAAAAACCCTCCTTATCCCCTCGCCCCTCGCACCTCGCGGAAAGAAACTTCATTTCCAAAATTTCCCCTTCCCCTCCTCCTCGCTGTCCTCCCAAACCCTAGCCCATCCTCTATTCCACCTCGCCGTCCAGCTCGCCTACCCGGTCTTACACCTCGCCGTATAGCTCGCTTTCAAGATCTCCCGCGTCGCCGTCGAGGATCGCCGTCCAGGACAGCCACCTCGCCGTCCAGGTCACCATCGTCCGGATCTGCCACTTCGACGCCATGCTCACTGCTCAGGTCTGCCACCTCGCCGGCCTGCCACCTCGCCGACCTGCCACCTCGTCTCCAACCTCGCCGCAACTTCGACGCCCAGATCTGCCACCTCATCTCCAACCTCGCCGCAACTTCGCCGTCCAGATCTGCCACATCTCCTGCTTGCTCGCCGTCCAGCTCGCCGGTCGGCCACCTCCTCACCAACCTCGCCATACATCTGATCTGCCACCTCGTCACCAACCTCGCCGATGCTACGAGTTAAGGTTGAAGGAGAGGAGAAACGCAGTATGACAGGAAGGCCTAAATCCACATGCAATTTCTTTCTATTTTGTTTCATGTTTAATTGTATGCTTGATGCTTCTTTATTATCCTGCTTATGTTTGATGCAATTAATCTGTCTAAATTGTTAAATTATCGAGCTTTGTGTTCATATGGTCAAACTTTGCTCATTTCCATATTGTATACTACGCCGTGTTAGGTTTAAGATCACTTTACTTGTGATCCTATCAGTCTTAGATCTATTAAATCGTATGATAGATGCTTACTTATTATTCTGATCATGTTTGATGCAATTAATCAGTCTTTACTGTTTGCCTTCTTAATCGTTTGATTGACGGTTCCTAATTATCCTGCTAGTGTTTCATGCAATCAGTCTGTCCATATTGTTTGTGTGATGTTTGCTTATTATCGTGTTTTCTGTTCATATATCAAACTTGGCTCATTTCCCGTTGTATACTATTAGGTTTAAGATCACTTTGCTTGTGATCCTATCAGCCTTAGATCTGAATTTATATAACTCATAGTGGAGTGATGTTACATGATGAGCAGCATACTTTTTGATGTTTGTATTCGCTTCTTTGCATGTGTTTTATTTGTAGCTTATTTTGAGTTCTTTATTCATGTTAGGACGTCCACCACTAGCACCCATCGAAGAAGAGCGGCTCAAAACTATCATGAGAAACAATGCACGGATGCAAGAACTGGGTCTTAAGTCTTTAGCAACTCTTGTTGCATCTCCGACTGTATTCACCCCCCAAAAGATCAAGAAGGAAGACTCTGCATCTGAGTATGATCCTGAGGGGAATCAGATGGCAGTGAAGGAGACGTGTCATGCCAATCACTAGCCATTGAGGACAATGAGCTGCAGGTTATTCCCTTATCTGGTAGCTGAACATCCTTTCATGCCGGAGGGTGCAGCTTACTTATCTTTGTGTTGAACGACTTGAGTACTGTTGTGCCATATATTTTGTGCTACTCTTCTGTTCCATACTATTATACTTTTTGGTAAGTAAATTATGACCGTCAAAACCTCTTAGGGCATTTGTTTGCATGTGTTTTATTTGTAGCTTACTTTGAGTTCTCCAACAATTTTTAGTTAGTTTATTTTGGAAAAAAATTCCCAAAAGTTCGGTCGATCCACTCTCACAGAGTTGACACGATCGATCAAGAGGAAAAACGGCGACTGTTTGCAGGATCCTGCCAATACTGTTAGGCAACCTCTGAGCATACGTCCCTAGAGAAGCTAGTGCGACCACGCCAGAGCCACTATTATTAGTGCGTTAGTTTATCTTTAGTCACTACTACGTACGCTAGCTAATGCAGTAATGCCCTCTGGACCCACCGAGTGACCCAGATTTTAGTTACACATCCAAACCCAAACGAAGCTCGCTGACAATGAGCTTGGATAACCCAACATCACATGTCGATTCGGAAACGAAGAGGCCGTCGCCGTCCGGCGACCGGTGCCTCACCACTCCACTCACTAATCATTCTCCAAGAGTCCCAGTGCCACCCCACCGGGCACACTGACCAGAATCTGGTCAAGGGACACCACGAGAACCCAACCAAATCCCTCTAAACCAAAACCCACCGGAGTAGGAAAACATCGCGCGCCAATTTCCTCGTCACTCTGACACGAACTCATTCCGTCGCTCGACGCCGTTTGCATCGCCTATGGCCGGCAGCCGGTCGCGTGCGTCGCGCCGCGCGGCGTTCGCGGCACTGATCACGCTCCTCTTCCTCGCCTGCGTCTTCTTCTTCTTGTCCGCGACCACCATCACCATCTCGGCCCCTAACTCGCCGGCCTCACGCCTGGCCGCCGTGCGTCGCCACGCCGAGGACCACGCGGCCGTGCTCGCCGCGTACGCGGCCCACGCGCGCCGTCTCAGCGCCGACTCCGCCTCGCAGACGGAGTCCTTCCTGTCCACCTCCTCGCGCCTCTCCGCGCTCTCCTCCCGCCTCACTCTCTCCACCGTGGCACTCCTTGAGAAGGAGGCCCGCGGGCACGTGAAGCGCGCGCGCGCCCTCGCGGCGGGCGCCAAGGAGGCGTTCGACACGCAGTCCAAGATCCTCAAGCTCTCCGACACCGTCTTCGCCGTCGGGCAGCAGCTCCTCCGTGCCCGCCGCGAGGGCCAGCTCAATTCCCGCATCGCCGCGGTGTCCACGCCCAAGTCCCTCCACTGCCTCGCCATGCGGCTCATGGAGTCCCGCCTCGCCAACGCGTCCGCGGCCGTTCCCGACGCCGTCGTCCCGCCACCGCCTGAGCTCGCCGACCCGTCGATGTACCACTACGCCATCTTCTCCGACAACCTCCTGGCGGTCTCCGTCGTGGTGGCCTCCGCCGCACGCGCCGCGTCCGAGCCCTCTCGACACGTCTTCCACGTGGTCACCGCGCCCATGTATCTCCCGGCCTTCCGCGTCTGGTTCGCGCGCAGCCCGCCGCCGCTGGGCGCGCACGTGCAGCTCCTCACCGTCTCCGACTTCCCCTTCATCAACGCCTCTTCCTCGCCCGTGCTCCGGCAGGTCGAGGACGGGAACAGGGACGTGGCGCTGCGCGAGCTCGACTACCTGCGGTTCTACCTGCCCGAGATGTTCCCGGCGCTGCGGAGGGTGGTGCTCCTGGAGGACGACGTGGTGGTGCAGAGGGACCTGGCCGAACTGTGGCGCATCGACCTGGGCGGCAAGGCCAACGCCGCGCTCCACACCTGCTTCGGCGGGTTCCGGCGCTACGGCAAATACCTCAACTTCTCGCACCCCGCCGTGCAAGAGCGATTCGAGCCCCGGGAGTGCGCTTGGTCCTACGGCGTCAACGTTTTCGACCTCCTCGCATGGCGCCGCGACAACTGCACAAACCAGTTCCACCAGCTCATGGAGATGGTGAGCTTGCACTGCCACGCCTGAAACTAATGATCTTTACTTACACCGGTAGCTTGACGTGCCTGCGATCTCTCTGTTATGGCAGAACGAGAACGGGACGCTGTGGGACGCGGCCTCCGTGCTTCCGGCGGGGCTGATGACATTCTACGGCAACACGAGGCCGCTCGACAAGTCGTGGCACGTCATGGGTCTCGGCTACAACCCGCACATCAGGCCCGAGGACATCAGGGGAGCTGCGGTGATACACTTCAACGGGAACCTGAAGCCATGGCTCGACGTCGCGTTCAACCAGTACAAGCATCTCTGGACCAAGTACGTGGACACCGACATGGAGTTCCTCACGCTTTGCAATTTCGGACTCTGAATTCTGGACTGTACCATGTATACAAAGCTCCTAACGAAGTTCCATTTTCTCATTATATCTTGAGCGGCTGGGAGCGATTGGCTGATGTAGTCGTGTTGACACTTACACGAGCTAAATGTACTCAATGTCAATTGTACTTCGTCTATGCCAAAATATGGTGCACACTAGTTTTAGGCAGAGTCAAACTTCGCAATGTTTGACTAAGTATATATTGTCGAAAAATATCAAATATATATATGATATGAACAAAACAATCATGATGTTCTAGTAGTATTAATTTGATGTTGTAAATGTTGACATTTTTTCTATGTAGTTGGTCACACTTCAAACTTTCAAACTTTGACTTTGGTACAACTAATATGCTTTATACTTTTTACATAGAGGTAACCTAGATCTTGAAAATTATAGCAAGAAATCCACACAACTTACCTTGAAAATTATAGCATGAATCTAATACATCAATGGCATGCTCACGAACGTCACGATTTTGACCTATAGTGGGTACAGTCATGCCCTCGAAATGATTTTTTGAGCAAGTGACCCTCGCAATTGCAAGGGCATCATATTTTGTGTATTGAAAGCATTGACTTTAATTTGTATCTTATGCAATATTTTTTCCTTTCAATCTGAAATACACGAAGGTGTAACTTTGACATTTCTTTTCTGTGTGATTATATTGCTTGTGAATAATAAAAATAATTAGTAAACATTGTTTGAGGAAATATGATGTCAAATCTTTACTTCTCAATAACATGTTGACGAGGGATAAAATACTCCCGGGTTGCGACCTTGCCCAACATACTCATGGGAGCACGAAGGGTTCTCACGACAACACGTGTAACAGTCAGGTCATAAAATAAGATTGCTGATGTGGGTAAAGATCTTGCTCCTGCCTTACTTTGCTATTATATTGAGTACAAAGAGGTTTACAATGATTTTGGCGAGGCCATGGTGGAGGAACTAATATTTATGATCCCTGGATCGGTTTATACATGTAGATGGCAATGGCAATGGTGCTTGCGTAAGCATGAATGACTTGTAGGTCTTCGGAGAGTTTTGGGTCTTGGTATTGATGGGTAGTTGCGTAAGTGGCATCTTCCATCGGCGTGAGAGTCCGCGTATCACACGAGTAATAGATTCGTGCATATACGGTAAAGAGTTGTTGAGATTACATCTTTTGTATTTTTTTCATTCCTTTCAAACCTGCAATATGCCTTGCGCAAAGGGTTTGGTGGAAGGCTTACAGAAGTTCTTCATCTTAGCTTTGTGTAGTGTGACTAGTGTCCACCTGTCATGCTCTTGGGGGGTATAATCGTGTAGGATGCATATCTATGCATAGACAAGCCCTTGATCATCATGCGTAATGTAGACGATGTGGAGAAGCGTCCAAATTAACTCAAGTCAGGGGCCATGCAAGATTTACTTGTTGGTTGCGCCTTAGAGCATCTCCAACCAAGATGGGCAAAAATTGGCCCCTAAATTGTCCGTGTCCGCTTTGAACCCTAAAAATTATGTGTCTCCAACCATGTCGCCCAAAAACGTCCGGTCAATTGCATGTGATTGGTGGGGATGGAGAGAGAAAGCCAAAAGAAAGAGATAAAGTGGTTTGGGGTGGACCGCGTCCTACGTGGCGGACTGCCTGGACATGTACGGACACCCTCAAACTCCCTCAAACCCACCCCATATATGGGTTGCGTTTGGGGTATGCCCGATAGCCCGACGTATAGGAAGTGTTCGAGGACCATGCTTGTGTACACTATTTTACTCTCTCTCATGTCCGGGCACTGTCCGGGCTATCAGCCCGGATGTTTGGGGATGATTTGCCCATCCCGGATGGAGATGCTCTTATCAAGTCATTGATCTTGGTGTAGAAGTCTATACCCTAAGGTTTTCTTTCTCAATATTTTCTTCTATTTTATTTGAACACGGCATTGTGTTGAATTATAGGTTTTCTCCTCCACTGTTAATTCTCAAACTTTTACCAAGCTTGAGAATTGACTTCTTATTGACCCTGCACCATTGGTATTGGTATATTCATATGGAACACCTCACATTTCCATTTATAAATATTTATTTTCCTATTAAAAACCTATTTATTCTAGCCTTACATGGGAACCCCCTATTTTTATTGCTTCTAAAATTCCAATAAAATCAGGGAACATTCCTTGAACAATGTTTGCCAATGTATGGAAAATATTTTCCCTATTATGAATAGGGAAAATCACTCGATATTTTATATTTGTGTGTTTTGCATTAACTATGAGTACGGTCACGCGCGGGGCTCGTGCGATTTTTTTTGTACTATGTTGTGTCTGGGCATGGTATAATTAAATTGCAAGTTATGGTGAATTTGCCATTATTTTCTATATTTATTTGGTATCATTTGATGCGAAAATTATCAAAACGGCGACAAAAAATACCAAAACGGACAAAAGATGGAACAAACTGATCAAATGGGTCGTCGCGTTGAGTGTCATGCCCAGAAAACGACGAACATGTGCTGAATACCAGTCCGCGACGTCATCCAAACGGATCAAATCGGATACACAGGGGCGGATCCAGGATTTAACCATGGGGGGGGCGAACAAGACATCGACCATAAAAGTAACATGAAAATGATTAGGTCTTCTGTCCCGGCCGCCGGCCACGTTGCCGACCCGACCTGCCTTCCATGGCCTTCCAGGCCTTGGACGGGCAGCGGATCCCGGCCTCTCATCGGCGGGAGGGTTCCCGTTTGCTGTTTTAGCTAGTTTTCGTGTCTTCGTCCGGTGGTGAGGTGGCGGCTACATCCCGGTGTCAGAATAAGGTACTCCCCGCCCTATCCCCACTCCATTGGTGTGTCTAGCGCTAGTGGAGGGCACGTGGAGTTATGTATCCGACGGATCTCCTGGGATCTTATCGGTTTTCGTGTTCGTCGGTGTGGTTGCAGGTCAAGTTTTTCCGATCTACGGTTTTCATCTTTGGCGATGGTTGCTGCTCTGGTGTGCTGGCCCTTTGGGGTCTTAGCACGACGACTTCCCGTCTGTCTACTACAATATGCTCTACAACGACAAGCTTTGCCCGACTCCGGTGATGTCGTCGTATTGAACAACAGATGCCTAGGGGTAGGCTTAAGTTTGGGGCCGATGGACGCTAGAGGATTCGGGGAGGGATAGCACGCTGAAGAGCGCACATGGAAGAACAGACGAACACAAGGATTTACCCTGCTTCGGGGCTCTCGTGAGAGATAAAACCCCTACTGCAACATCTAGCCTACTCTGTGTATTCTCCTCTCTGCATATGGTTGGTACAAATGCTCCTTGAGATGTATGTCTAAGTATCACTAAACCTGAACAAGGCAGCATGAAGCTCTCATGGAGAAGGAAGCTAGCAAGGAGCTACGGGGGAAAATGAGCCCGTGGGGCCTCTCTGGAGCGTTCCCCCTGGTGCTCCTTATAAAGGGGAGCCCAGGGGACAAGGGGTCCCCACCAACACACTATACGCGTACTGTACAACACTGTTGGTGAATTGACCACTGGGGTCACTTCAGCACTATTCCGATGTCATGTAGCTGTACTCTTGTCACCTCACTGGCACTGTAGCCATGCCATCATCTTTGTCTTGTTCCCGCTTGGTCAACTACCAGGTACGAGCTGGGAGCGTCCCAGTACCTGGTCGTGCTGCACGCCGGATGCTGGAGATCTCGGACGGGTGCTACACTGGAGATGTCGATCGATGGAGCACCGAGGCCACCTGCCTAGACTCGGAGCCCGCCTGGCGCCTTGGAACGACTCCGGTCGAAGGAGCTGCAACGAGCAGCGATCGATGGAGCTGCTCGTCCTGGCAGCAAGTCTCGGAAGGCGAGGAGTCGAGGTTGACCTGCCGGCGACCCGGCCCAAGCCGAGACAGAGAAGACTCGGCCCGCTTGCTGACTCGGTCCGATCCGAGGCAGCCAAGACTCGGCCCAGTCCGAGGCAGAGAAGACTCGGCCTGCCGAGACTAAGAAAGTCGGCCCACCGAGACTGGGAGTATCTCGGCCCGGCCGAGGTGGCAGCGAGGCAAGGCCGGGATGGCAGTGAGTCGAAGCCGAGGTGGAGTGCGAGGCCCAGCCGAGATGGCAGCGTCAGCCAGACCGAGGCGGGAGATGCCGGCCCAGACCGGGATATGGTGAACTCGGCCCAGCCGAGGTAACTGCTGGAGTCTCGGCCCAATCCGGAGGGAATCGGCCCAGCCGATGCTGCTGGCCTGCCGAGCCTGGCATCTCGGCCCAGCCGAGGCTGCTGGTCTGCCGAGGCCGGAATCTCGGCCCGACCTGCCTTCTTTTGCTTTTCTTTCTTATCTTTTATTTATTTCTTTGCTGCCTCTTCTAATAACTCAATACAACCACCAACTCTGGGGTACCCGGGGTTACATCCCCGACACTAGTCCCCGAGGCTGTGGGGGACTCGCAGAGTCGCGCACAGACTTTCAAAATCAAAAAGCAATATTAAAATCTCCATGTAAACAGTATCCTGCCTGCATGGGCACCATTATTTAAATTGCTAACATGCGCATGCTCGGCATATTGCCTGCATGGGCACCGTCATATGCTGATGTCTTTGCCGACATTGGCAAGTTTGACATATTGCCTGATCGGGCATATCTCATATGTCGGTTTTTAGCCACTGTGGGCGTTTACCGACATCAGATGTCAACAGCCTGAGCTGGATTGACATGGGCATATCTCATATGTCGGTTTGAGATATCTCTCAACATATTATGCTCAGTGGGTCGGGATACTCTTCGACTCACTGAACCGGGATAGCAATGCTATGATACTCTGGCCAACTGAGATAACTGAAGAACCATGCTAACCGGTTAAGCTGGTAAAGACAGCAATCATGAGACACTTGATGATATGAGAGAGATGCCGTGATATTTTGGCAAACCGAAATAAACGGTGATCTGAGATATGGGATGATGCCGTGATATTCTGGCAAACCGAAATAAACGGCGATTTGGGATAACCAACATAACCATGATCGTGATGATGAATTCTTACTCGGTATAACCAATACCAACTTAAAAGGTTAGTCCAAGCACATTCATAACAAGTACATAATTTAAACAGCAAATTCGGTAGTGTTGTTGGAGCAGTCGAGGAAGACGCTTATGCCGACCTGGATACCGGCATATCGATCTAGGCCACCAATATTTCGATTTGAGCCACCTGCACGTCAGATTTGACCAACATATGTCGGATCACAGCCTTATCTCGGAATCTCCAAGCTCAACTCGGATTTCCCAAGCCTATCTCGGATTTTCCAGGTTAAGCTTATCCCGTATCTTCCAGGATATCTCGGATTTACCAGGGTATCTCGGATTTTCCAGGGTATCTCTGAATTTCCAGGTTTAAGCTTATCCCGGATTTTCCAGGATATCTCGGATTTTCCAGGATATCTCCAAGACGAATACTCTCTCAGCAAAACCGATATCACCTTTCAATGTTAGTCCAAGAATATATATCATGAACATTTTAAAGGGAACAACAGTTCTACTAACAGAGGCAACGAACTGTAGCACATGCCGGAAAGTAAATCTAGCCGCAACACTATGCACAAGGATGCAGACTCGGACTCAACCGAGTTAAGGCCATCCCGGAGACACTTTTCTTACCTAGCAGAAACTATACAACTGACTGGCTGTCCAGTCCCCGGGTCAAGACATCTTGCCCCCGGAAAAACGACTAAGCAAGATACGAAGGGGCAGTCCCCGAGATACATTCGAGGTTAGCTAACTGTGCGCGGTACCAAGGAGAATACTCACGGAGCATTGTTGGTGCTGACTGGATCGATAGAACCGACACGACCCGGGCAACCGACGGGCAGTTACCCGGGATCTGTTGATGATGACCGTTGGTGTAGGCTGCGCCAGCCTCTGCTTACGGCGGCAAGCTGGAGCGCGGGGGATAATGGTGATGTCGAGTCCCCGCGTTGATGAAGTAGGTCTCGTCCGAATTTGATCCAGCAAGCGCCACTACCAGCCCCACGGTGGGCGCCAACTGTCGTCGTATTGAACAACAGATGCCTAGGGGTAGGCTTAAGTTTGGTGCCGATAGACGCTAGAGGATTCGGGGAGGGATAGCGCGCTGAAGAGCGCACACGGAAGAACAGACGAACACAAGGATTTACCCTGCTTCGGGGCTCTCGTGAGAGATAAAACCCCTACTGCAGCATCTAGCCTACTATGTGTATTCTCCTCTCTGCATATGATTGGTACAAATGCTCCTTGAGTTGTATGTCTAAGTATCACTAAACCTGAGCAAGGCAGCACGAAGCTCTCATGGAGAAGGAAGCTAGCAAGGAGCTACGGGGGAAAATGAGCCTGTGGGGCCTCTCTGGAGCGTTCCCCCTGGTGCTCCTTATAAAGGAGAGCCCAGGGGATAAGGGGGCCCCACCAACACATTATACGCGTACTGTACAACACTGTTGGTGAATTGACCACTGGGGTCACTTCAGCACTATTCCGACGTCATGTAGCTGTACTCTTGTCACCTCACTGGCACTGTAGCCATGCCATCATCTTTGTCTTGTTCCCGCTTGGTCAACTACCAGGTACGAGCTGGGAGCGTCCCAGTACCTGGTCGTGCTGCACGCCGGATGCTGGAGATCTCGGACGGGTGCTACACTGGAGATGTCGATCGATGGAGCCCGAGGCCACCTGCCTAGACTCGGAGCCCGCCTGGCGCCTTGGAACGACTCCGGTCAAAGGAGCTGCAACGAGCAGCGATCGATGGAGCTGCTCGTCCTGGCAGCAAGTCTCGGAAGGCGAGGAGTCGAGGTTGACCTGCCGGTGACCCGGCCCAAGCCGAGACAGAGAAGACTCGGCCCGCTTGCTGACTTGGTCCGATCCGAGGCAGCCAAGACTCGGCCCAGTCCGAGGCAGAGAAGACTCGGCCTGCCGAGACTGAGAAAGTCGGCCCACCGAGACTGGGAGTATCTCGGCCCGGCCGAGGTGGCAGCGAGGCGAGGCCGGGATGGCAGTGAGGCGAAGCCGAGGTGGAGTGCGAGGCCCAGCCGAGATGGCAGCGTCAGCCAGACCGAGGCGGGAGATGCCGGCCCAGACCGGGATACGGTGAACTCGGCCCAGCCGAGGTAACTGCTGGAGTCTCGGCCCAATCCGGAGGGAATCGGCCCAGCCGATGCTGCTGGCCTGCCGAGGCTGGCATCTCGGCCCAGCCGAGGCTGCTGGTCTGCCGATGCCGGAATCTCGGCCCGACCTGCCTTCTTTTGCTTTTCTTTTTTATATTATATTTATTTCTTTGCTGCCTCTTCTAATAACTCAATACAACCACCAACTCTAGGGTACCCGGGGTTACATCCCCGACAGGTGAGGGAGGGGCATGGACGGCGGCGCGCCTTCGGCTCGCTCCAGTGTTGGTAGTCGTCGCTAGGTGGTTCATTGACCTATCTGCAATTTTTATTACTTTTTGGGTCTTCTATACTACTACCGTGGATGATTAATAGATCGGTGGACTTTTCCGCAAAAAATTGTAACAAATATGTTTCGCAATTGATAAAGCTACATTTCTACTAGTTAGAATCTAGATTTACGTCAGGGCCTATTATACAATTCAATTATCTTCTTAACGTTGATCTTTACCGATGTTCCTTCAAAATGTATACAACCATGTAACGCCGAAGAAAGTCCTCGCCCATTTTATAACTAGCGAATCAAACCAGCGAGTAGTACTTATTGGATTCGATCAAGCTAGAACGTAGCAAATACCTTGGAGAAATCAATCGATGAAATTGAGTCGTCAGGCGTGGCGCGCGTTGTCTGACAATTGATATAGATGCAAGGATTTAAAGAAGTGTGAATTGTCTCGGCTTCACTAATCCCCGAATTGAGTCCGTGTGGCCATGTCCCGGGCCTCCCGGCGGCGGCGGAGATACTCAATCAGTGAAGGCGGCAAATGAGGATAAGATCGAGTAAACCTAGATGCCATCGTGCATGATGTATAGAAAGTCCGATTGCTAGATGCATATCAATCCATCAATTTAGTTTTGCCTAGGCTGTTACCTACATTTTTCTTTGAGAGGCTGTCACCTACGTGCCATTGTGGTCTATGACCCTGGGCTAGTTGCTTTGGGTTTGGCCCATGCAAATCAGCACGCTGGTCTTCTTGCTGTGCTGCGCAGGATTAAGACTAAGCCTTGCGCTAAGTGCCGGAGAAATAAGCTAATGCAAGTACACGCTACTGGCCCCTGCTGGCTGCTGCATGTCGATGGGGGTGGCCGGAGCATGGCGGCGGGGGCCTGGCCCCGCTCCCCCCCCCCCCCCCCCAGGGTGGCCGGAGCATGGCTGGGGGCCTGCCCCCCCCCCCCCCCATCCGCCACTGCGGATACATGGACTCCCTTGGAGTTGCCCTGGGGAGTGGGTACCTACCGAAAAAGAAGAGATATATGCATGGTTGGTCACTGAACTTGGCAGAGATGAATACTTTGGTCACTGAAGTTGCAAAATGTTGCCTGCTGGTCATTCAACTTGGCAGAGATGAGTAAACAGGTCACAAACCAGCTTTATGACAGAGATGAGTAAACAGGTCACAAACCAGCTTTATTGGCTAACCGACGCTGACCTGGCAGGTTGACTATGGTTTGACCATATGAGGCGGATGGAAGTTGAGCATAAACAACCCCGAAGAGTTTAGTTGTGTAAATGAAAGAGTTCAGCTGTTCAAGAAGAGGAACAACAGCAAAAGATTCAAATCAGATGGTCAAATCATAGTCAACCTGCTAGGTCAGCGTCGGTTAGCCAACAAAGCTGGTTTGTGACATGTTTACTCATTTCTGCCAAGTTGAGTGACCAGCGGGCAACATTTTACAACTTCAGTGACCAAAATACTCATCTCCGCCAAGTGACCAACCATGAATATATCTCGAAAAAGAATCTGCCCTTTTGTCGACAATGCTCTATCCAGACCGTTTTGGTTCGAATCGCTTGTAGCCTTGTAGGGTGGAGATTGGAGAAGGATAAATCGGGCAAAGAATTGGCTTTGGCACCGAGTCCCCCTTCCCTCCTACAAAACTCGCTCCCCTGCCTGACGCAGCTTCGCCACATCACGCGCGCCGTCACATCCCCTGCTGCCGGTCTTCCCTTTCCTCGCTAGGCGGCAGGTACGCCTCATCTTCCTCGTCCAGACCTCGATTTGATTCATCCCGAATCCTCCGTAGCCTAGTAGCGCATAGCGAATCTCTCGATAAGAAGCTGTGGTCGTACCCTAGTTTGATTACGAGTAGTTTCCAGCGCGGTGTTTATTTTTCTGGTGGCAATTTTCCCCTGATTTGCCTGCTTCGATTAGCCATGGTGAAGAAGAAGCCCACCAACCCAAACGCCAAGGGCAAGGGAGCCGCGTCCGCGCCGCCGCCGCCCAAGCCCGCCCCCGGATCGGCCAGGCCTAAGAAGGTGTTTAAGAAGAAGAAGGCCAGGGCCGATCCGGAGAAGCAGAAGGCGGCCGCAGCTGTGGTCGCGGCCATCGCCGGGGCATCTGCTTCGGCGCCTGCGCCGGTTCCGGCTCCGGCCGACGTCAGTCCTTCGACGGCCCCTGTGGTCGCCGAGAACAACGGTGATGGCAGTAAGACGGTCGCCGATAACAACGGTGATGGCAGTAAGATGGTCGCCAAGAACAACGGTGATGGCAGTAAGACGGTTGCCGGAAACAACGGTGGTGGTGACAGGAAGACGGTCACCGGGAAGAACAAGGGTGGTGACAGGAAGACTGTCATCGGGAACAGCAGTGCTGACAGGAAGATGGGTAAGAAGGAGAAGATGAAGGGGAGGCTGAAAGGGGAAGGACAGGGGAGGATGAAGGGGAAGGAGAAGAAGGACGAGCAAGCGGGGGAGGAGAGGCAGAGGAGTGAGAAGGACGAGAAAGCGGGGGAGGAGAGGAGTGCCGCTGGGTTTATCTTCATGTGTAATGCCAAGACGAAGCCGGAGTGCTTCCAGAACAGCGTGTTTGGCTTGCCCAAGGGGAAGGTCGAGGTGGTGGAGAAGATCCGGACAGGGGCCAAGCTGTTCCTGTATGACTTTGACCTGAAGCTTCTCTATGGGGTGTACAAGGCAACGGCAAGAGGAGGGATGGATCTTGTGCGTCGTGCTTTCAGTGGGAGGTTCCCTGCACAGGTAATTCCTGCACTGTTTGCGTGTTCATAGTCCATGCTTGCTTATGCTAGTAAAGGAATCCACGTTTACTGTCAACGGATGTACACACAATTCTGAAGGAATTATGTGCTAAAAACTATGCTGCGGGAAACAACACAAATTAATACTGCAGACAATGGTCTTTGAGGAGTTCAATATTTGAGAAAAATAAATCTTGGGAAAACTTCGATACTTTGGGTGTTACTTCTGTTTTAGATTGGTCAAATAAAGAAGAGCATATATATATATTTTTAGATAAAAAGGGTTCCCCCCTGGTTCCATTAAATGCAACCACCGCAGTCTCATACAGGGTTTATAGCCTTATTACAACCATCATCCGAGCAGAAAGTGGAAAAGCAAGCAAAACAGCAACGCCAGCTAACTCACGCCCACCAGAACTTTGCATTGTCCACTAGAGCTTCGCAGGCACGTTCCTGTTGCCACCTTTGCATAGCATCTTCAGAACTATCATGCCCACGTCCACGCTATCCTGAGCAACTCCCCCTCTTGTGATCGAGTTTCTGCAGATTCAAGTCCAGCAACCTGGAGTGCTTGTCGAGGCAGAGGATCTTCCAGTTCTTGATCAGTGCACCAATTTTTCGCAGGACCTCTTTGACTCCTGGCCAGTATTGCCCCTGAAAACACATCCCATTACGTATTGTCCAGAGAACCCACAGAGTGGCAGAAGAGAAAATATTAACAACAGAATTTTTATCTTCACTAATCCACCATCTAGCAATAGACTCAAAATCATTTCCAATTTTCAGGCCAAGGATTTCAGAAATAACTTCCCAAATGTTTCTAGCTACCACACAATCACAAAAAAGGTGATGTGAGGTTTCGATTTCAGCACAGAAAAGGCAAGTTTTATCATCAACTTGGCGTCTCTTACTCAGGTTAATCCTAGTGAGAATTTTGTCGTTAGCCAACATCCACAGAAATACATGGATCCTGGGAGGTATATGCAGTCTCCAGACAGCTGGAGTATGTATAGGAACCACCCCACGGTTGTTAACTATGCCATAAAAGGATTTAACAGTGTATTGACCAGATGGATGGAACATCCAGATATGGGTATCCTCCTCGCTGGAGAGTTGAACGCTCTCAATCAACGCCACAAGTTCCAACCAAATCATATAAACCCGTTGAGAAACAGTTCTCCTAAACGTGAACTTCAACACTGTCCCGTCCCAGGCTTCAGCCACCGTGCAACCATGTTCATTAACAATAGTGTATAGATCCCAAAACATAGTAGCAAGTGAACACTGCCCTATCCAAATGCCCTCCCAGAACATGATTTTTTTCCCATCGCCCAAATGCCATCTGTATCCCATGTTAGCAGCCGAGGCAGCCCACATGATCCCTTTCCAAAAAGAGGAACAATGAGTTGGCTTAGCCCTGAGGATGTTGGGCGACAGATTATACTTATAATCAACTATCTTACGCCAAAGAAGAGCATATTGACATTCAACCAAATTGGAAATTTAGTTTTTACAATTGGAAATTTAGTTTTTACAATCGTGGTCAACTATCTGGACAGGCTATTAAATATGTAGAAAGTAAGTGATGCAATAGTATACTAAATACCCACGGCACTTATGCTTAATATACTAGTCATGATAATTAAGTTATATATCCTTCTAATGCGCAACCGTGCGCTAGATTGTAAGAAATCTTTTGCTTCAGTCTGGCGCATCCGTTTGTCATCCCAGACTTATCTGTTCTTTCATTGGTCGACTGGAATCACTTAGATGAGCTCCACAAGTATCACAGCAGAAAAATGACCAAATAAAGATGAAGCGACTCTTTTCATTACTATACACTTTACTTGACTTTGCCAATTGCCATTTATTGTAGCTATCATTTTCTTCATTATATAGTTATCACTTGTCGGTGCCATTTAAATTGGTTGCTTCTCAACTTGTGAATTAGACTTGCTTATCTATAAAGGAAAACAGGTTCCTGCATCTACAACATATATCAACTAGCACAAATCTTGTGATATATCTAAAAACCTCTAATTACATGGCGGGCTCAAATGTTGCGCTGCAAATTTATTGGTCAGACACATGAGATCTTTGATTTTAGCATTCACCCACGTCAAACAACATATATAGTTCAACCAAACAAAACGTTTAACAAGATGTGTGCAATACCAGACAACTACAACTGAAGCAACTTAGTGTATGAACATTAAATAGAAACATTAACAGCTCTGGGTGTTTTCTATGTTTCGTACCCATAGCTCTAGCTTGTTAACCTTTACAAGTTAACTTAAGCCTGGATTGAGTTTTATGAAACATGAAATTGAAGCTTGAGTTTGACTTTGCCATCCAAGGCGTGAAAAGTTTGGGTTGGCTCGTTGAATTTATCCCTATGTATGGATGTATGGAAGCTTCTCTAAATCTTAGCTCCCATCAGACCCTTTGGCTCATTGTTTTGTCCCCTTTGCTTTCTTTCGGTTTTCTTATGCCCCTGTTTTTTTACGTACATCCCTACTGCTAGAGTACAAAATTAACTTAATTTAGACTCGTCTTTGTGCCAATCATCAATGGTTGTTGACACATCTTTTGAAAGGCATGTTGGTTCCCATGGCACGCAACCTCAAAGTTTGGATAATGGTTGTGTGTTGATTGAAGAGAAAGACAATAGAAGTTTGTTTATTGCAAGTTTTTGATGCAATCAATAAATTTCCACCTTATAAACTTAAATCTGTTGTGTTAACTAGATTTATTTTCTTGAAGAACTTACGCTCTAGTACCCACTCAAAAAACTTAGCACAAATCACAAAGCAGAATGGTTATGTAGTACTAATTCTTATGGAAATTGATTCACCAAAATCTGGCCATGTACTTCACGTTTCCTGTCCATGTGGACCTGGCATTGATCATGTAGGAGTTGTCATCTTGTCGTGCTAGGAAATCCTTGCCAGACTAGCAAAGAGAGTGTCATTATCACTAACATAAAGCACGTGGAACTATTAGAACATGTCACTGAAAGCCTGAGATTGTCGAAGCATGTCCTAGTGTCCATGATGTTGCGTGACAGAGTGCGAGATGGAAGTGTGGTGAACAAGAAAAAAACAAAGTTTTTCGGAGGACAGTAGATAGGAGTAGGACACTCCTGATTGTGTTGGACAAACACATGATCGATTCAAGAGAATGACACTTGTACTTAACTAGAGACAACCTCAACATAGTTCTTCCTTGGATTGTGTTAAATTCTCTTATTAAAGGGTTTACACTTGTACTGTATCTAAACCCGTCTAGAAAATCACCTTCTTGCGTTTCTTAGAGATTATATATCGACCCTAATTTTTACCCGTGATGAGTTCAGTAGTTTCCCAACCTTCGGAAGAATGATTGGAAGTTGACCTTATACGCATGTTCTGTAATGATATTCTAGACATGTCAAGATGTGGAGTATTGATAGATAACGAAGACGAAATGTGAAGGGATCGAGTAACTCGTATTGGAATATGGGTATGCTAACACCATAGATCATCTATAGCGCATCCTGTGCGTGAGCGGATATTATGCACGCGTTTTTTATATTCTATATAGTTATATTTGTCATGGAATTCTAATTTATATTTTAACCTCATCTGATTTTCGGTTTACCAAATATGTGGTGAAATCTCATTATTTCTTTTCTTCTTTGGTAATGGTTAATGTGAGATTTTTGTATCCTCTCAAAGCTTACATGTAGCTCTTTTAGCATTGTTTTCATCTTCATGAAGATGAACTTTAGGCCACAAGCGACGCTGATGAGGAAGACATTATACTATTTAGCTAATTTGTGCACTTGATGCAGGTCAAATTTAAGATTGACAAAGATTGTCTTCCTCTTCCTGAGAGTAGTTTCAAGCATGCCATTAAGGAGAACTACAATTCAAAGGGAAAATTCACCCCGGAGCTCAACTCTAGACAAGTAAGTCAGGATGATTCATCTACATTGTGTAAATTGAAATGTGCAAAAAGAAAATGGAACTAAAAGCATCAATTTGCATTTTGATGTTGTAAGTTATGCTGCTATTTTGTAGGTTCGTAAGCTACTAGCACTATACAAGCCGATTAACCTACATCGGTCATCTTTGCAACATGAAGAAATCCGTCCATCACGTCGTCGTGAAGGCCGCATGCCTCACTATGTGGAAGAAAGGCGGCAGCCATATGATGAAGAAAGGCAACTATCGCGACGTGATGAAGAAAGGCGACTATCGCGGCATGATGAAGAAATGCAACGCCCGCGCTTTGTTGAAGAGAGAAGACTAGGCTATGGTTATGAAGAAAGAAGACCATCACACCATGTTGAAGAAATTCGACGTCCACTATTTGTTGAAGAAATCCGTGCACCCACTCATTTACTAGAGTCTCAGTATGCACCTCCAACATACTATCGCCCCGGTGCTCCTGCCTCTAATGATTTATACTATCCACATCAAGCCAATATCATTTATGAAAGGTGAGTGCTCCAATCATCTTATCTGTTGGTATATTGTACTTTGTGTGCTAATTTATCATTATTTATTATAATAGAAAGTTTCACTCATTAATGAAATAGTTTCAGGTATGACAATCAATTTAATAGATAGTTTGTATGTTTGACTTGTGAGTAGTAAACTAGACGTGTTCCGTATTTTGGTCCATTTTGCGGAAATAACACGAACATGCTTTGCACATTTGACTTTTGCGGAAATAACACAGAACATGCTTTAAGGTTTATATCATGGTGTCTTGATGATTGCGCTCTTCTATTAGTGTACAGCGTGTATTACAATCAAAAGAGTTTTGTGATTTTAATTGTTATTTACTAGAAGTGTCTTCACTCGTCTAATGAATTTTGATCTTGTGGAACTCCAATTCTGCTCCCAGAGCTCCAGGTGATGCAGCTACCAGGGACCCATTCCTTGCAAGAGACTACAGATTGCTGCCAGCGAGCTTGATGCGCGCTCCAATCACGTGGACGACCTCTACCGTTCTTACAAGCTCGTCACTCGTCCGGAGGGCCTCCGCCAGGGCCATCCATCCTACGCGCCAAGTGGCTATGAGAACCCCAGATCTCCTTACCCGGAAAACGTCCAGAGGCCTGCTTCTTCTACAAGGGTGCCCGTGTCCTCTCTCTATTCCTTTGCTGGCGCACCAGCGTACAGATGATCAATCATTGCAGCGCTTGCACTGCAGTTGGTCCCAACCAGCATTATTGGCAGTTGGTGCAGCTGATATCTTGTGCTACTGTAGTTTATTGGATCCTTTAGATGCTGTTTGCAAGAGATGTGATGCTGGAACGTGGGCTTTTGTTTTATCAGCTGTTGAACAACTGCGCAGCTGGATGCTAAATAACTTGGTCTAAGAAATGCTGCTTCCGTTCTCTTGCAAATGTGATATATTCATTTTGTTATGCAATTAATCCAATGCTTTGTTTTTTCTGAACTGTGGCATTTTTCACTGAGATGTTCCTAAAATGACTGTTTATCTGTTTTCAAAGCGTAATCTGGTACAATGTCTCCATAAGGAATACCATGTGCTCGATATGTGTTGCTGGTCAAGCTACCCTGAAGTCAAAAGCGTAATCCTCACCGTCAACGGGCTAGGTGGTGCTGTGACAGCCTTGCCGCCTCGCTTGGGGAGCTTTTCAAATTCGACACGAACCTAGCTGCACGTGTCAGGCAGGAAGGAACCAGCAAAGAGTAAGAGTCCACCGGCACCACCTAAATTTGATCCGGCACATCCCAAATTGTGTCCGTTTTGGTGGGCCTAGATACTTGTCTGGTCATTTTCAGGTCACCTCCCACACCGGCACTCTAAACGGCACCCATATCCACTTTTCTTAATACGAATGAATTTCTACCTAAATTATAGGAAAATGAATGCATAGTCCAATAACAGCTTAAACCTGAAAAAATATAGTTATTACAACGATTCAAATTCAATAAGTTTTACACTCCTTCATGGAGCAGCATGCTGGGGTGCAACAGGCTGGTGTGCTCGGCGCCCACATGTGCACGACTAGATCACTTTGCAGTTGATCGTGAGTTGTTTGATCTCGAATTTCAAAATGAATAGCGACAAATTGAGAATAACTGGCTGGCACACCCGGATGTGCCTCGACAAGAGGGCGCTGAGATTCATACGGCTCATTCATGACCAGCTGGCATCATGCTCACTCTCGATGATCTTGTTGTGCATGATGACACAAGCGTTTATGATCTGCTACATCGGCTTTAGGGACCAAGATAGACAAGGGTATCTAACAATCGCAACCGGGCTTGAAGCACACCAAATGTTCGCCCCACATCTCTTGCGGACACTCCTGCTTGCCCGCGAAGTGACAGTTTGCCTCACCAACAGGGTTGCGAATCGTCTTGACAAATATCGAGCAACGAGAATAGATACCATCTACTAGGTAGTATCCCTTGTCATACGCATGCCCGTTGATCACATACTTGCACTCGGGATTGGCCGGCGGCAAGTCTCGCAACCACCGGAGAGCGTTGCAGCACGTTGATGTCATTGTGAGAACCGGCCATACCGAAAAATGGGTGCCAAATCCATGTGTCATAATCCGCCACGGCCTCGAGCACAACATTGCACGCTCAAACATGTCCTCCCTTGTACATCCCCTGCCAAGCGAATGGGCAATTCTTCCATCTCTAGTGCTTGCAATCGATACTCCCAAGCATTTCAGCCTCTCGATTCACCTTGTGCCATTTGCCGAGCCGTATCTTCTGCATTTGGTTCTCTCAGATACTTCTCTCCGAACACTACATTCACCGCCTTGCAAAACTTGTAGGTTGCTTCAACGGTTGTGTATTCAGACATACGGAGATAATCGTCCAAAGAATATGCAGAACATCCATAAGCAAGACATCGTATAGTAGCAATGCATTTCTGAATGGATGAGAACCCAAGAAGACCAGTGCAATCTTTCTTCGGCTCGAAGTAGTCATCATAGTCTCGAATACCATGTACAATATTCATGAACAGTTTCCGGTTCATCCTAAAGCGCCAACGAAAATCATATTCACTGTTGGCCGGTTGGAACGCAAAATAGTCGTTGTAAAGCAACACATGACCAGTTGTTCTGTAACAATTCTTGTTGGCCCTCTTCCCTTTCGCCGACCCGCCACGTTTGGGAGCGGCCTCCACCACAGCCTGTGACGCTCGAAGAACAACGAGAACAAGCTGATTCTCTTCATCATCCTCACGATCAAAAAGAGTATCCTCTTCCATCATTTGGTAAAACATCATATCATCGTTGACTATCTGTAGCCTACAAACAATAGTAAATGAAATTTGAGCTACGTCAGAAATGAACAAAGAAAATGAGTTTGTCAAACAGCCAAACAGAGCAGGCGAGAGGGAGTGGTGCCGGTCAGGGAAACTGGAGAACGAGGTGGGGTGCAAATGACTTCCGGCCTATGCCGGTATGTGTCTATGGCAGGTGGGTACCGCATGTCGGAGTGCTTGTCCGGCCATTATCCGACACCCAAAGCAGGCCCCAAGTTTGAAGTCACTCTTAGGGTGCCAGACAGAATTTGGGTGCCGGTGAGGCACATTTTGCTGTCTGGCCCTCCCATTGAACCTTTGGAGTGAAAGTGGAGATGCTCTAACTAACATAGGCTGTTTCGTCACAACTTCTTCTAGTCTACAGTAGATCTCGAGGACGTAGCGTGGTCGGCCGGGTAAAAGCCGGCGAAGGGGTCCAACGAGCAACGCTGCGAAAACGAATGGACTCCGGAGAGTCCCTTCCCGGCGGCAGGAAAATTCGGCGGTTTCACCCCAAAATTCCACGGGGGGTTGCTTCCCGTGACCAACAGCGCTGGCGTCGCGTCGTGGATCCATCCGTTGACGTCGTGCAGGCCAGTTACCCGTTTCACAATAACCTTTTGGCCCAGCTGCGGGTGTGGCCAGCGTCCGTCCCCTCGTCCCCGTCTCCCCCCCCTCCTCGTTGTACGGACCGACGGCGACGGCCGGCCCCCGCCCACCGCGCCACCGCCCATATACCCCCTCCCCTCTTCGCTCTTCGCCTCCACCGCACCCACTAACCTACGCCGAATAGTCATCCAATCCCAGCTCCGTCCCCTCGCCATCATCCCCCCTCCCCGGTGGAGAGATCCGGGGTCGCCTCAATCCCGCCGCTCCCTACCAATCTCCGGATTTGCGCGGTTTCCCGGAGCCGTGGTGGTGGGGGTGAAATCTTGTGCGTGCATTTCGCCCGTCGCTGCCTCGCCCGGGGATTCGGGATGGCGATTGCGGTGTCGGACGAGCTGCTCGGCACCTTCGTGCCGATCGCCGTCTACTGGCTCTACTCCGGGCTCTACGTCGCGCTGGAAAGCGTGGACCGGGTGGATTCCTACCGCCTGCACCCCAAGGCGGAGGAGGCCGCCAAGAACGTCGTCTCCAGGGCCGCCGTCGTCAGGGGCGTCCTCGTCCAGCAGGCCTTCCAGGTCGTCGTCGCGCTCACGCTCTTCGCGGTAATAATCCCTCCTCCTCTTATATCCCGGCGCCACAGTTGGTCACTGTGGTGTGCTGGATGGCGGGTAGACCTGAATTCGTCATTTTCGTTACAGTAGTTATCTTTGGCCTTTGGGGTAATGGGAACCATGAATTTAAGCCACAAAGTGTCTCTTTTCCTCTTTAAGAGATGCTAGTACAGGAACAAAATCGGTTTAGAGACGTCCTTGTCTTTCATTGTTTTAGCATGCCATCACTGCATTCCACATAGAGCAATTGTTTGGGACCTCACCATCTGTGCTCACATGTTAAGGAAAGGAAACCAGCATGCCATGCTTAAAATTGCGGTTTGTTTGCTGGGGTAAATCGCCCGGACTTATTTTTTTTCTTACGCTTGCTATGGGAGATAAACAGCTGACCGTAGCTAACAAGGAAGCCCTATGAATTAGTGAGGAGCTGAGTTTTAGCGAGAAGCAGCTCTGCATTTTTAGCACACCATATAAACTTGTTACAAACCCTTAAATTGATGTAACACGAGATACTTTATGATGAAAAAATTGATACGCAGGATTGCCCAATCTAATGAGCAATTTTTCGTTCTTTATAATTCCTGCGGAGTTTACCTGATAGCGTCATTTATAAATAAAAAGTTTCTAAAATGGTTAACTTTTCCTGAACTACAGGTTATTGGCGATGAGAGTGGTATCGCACAGAAGCAACCTTCTTTTGTGGTGATTATGCTGCAGTTCGTCATTGCGATGTTTGTTATGGACACATGGCAGTACTTCATGCACAGATACATGCACACCAACAAGTTTCTGTATAAGCACATCCATTCCAAGCACCACACTCTCGTAGTCCCTTATTCCTTTGGAGCTCTTTACAACCATCCTCTCGAGGGCCTCATTCTGGACACCATTGGTGGTGCTCTCTCATTCCTCCTCTCTGGTATGACTCCACGAACATCCATATTCTTTTTCTCGTTCGCAACCATCAAGACGGTGGATGATCACTGCGGGCTGTGGCTTCCTGGTAACATCCTCCATGCCTTGTTCAACAACAACAGTGCTTACCATGACATTCACCACCAACTCTATGGCAACAAATACAACTTTTCACAACCTTTCTTTGTCCTTTGGGACAAGTTGCTCGGGACATATATGCCCTACTCTCTCGAGCAGCGAAAAGGAGGGGGGTTCGAGTCAAGGCCAGTTAAATTAGTAGAGCAAACCAAGACCGATTAATGCATGCAGTCTCTGATTTTGTTCCATTTAGGTACTATACTCACCATTCTGTCGCTCCAGATTTTCTAACTACGCATATGCTGTAGAAGTCGCGTCCTGGTTCGTATAGTCAGGGTTTTTCTTATTTTCTACACCTTTTTTTAATTTGGTTTGGGTGTTCCATCTTGTATCAAGGTATACCGGGTAAAGTATTGTATTGTATCAAAGAATACTCAGCATCCACTTGGATTTGTCTCCTCTGGATTGGTCTGTACTTCCATCCATGGTGATGTTAACAAAGAAGGATGATATTTACACTGTATTCAGTATGCAGCATTGAGTTGTTCTTCCCATTCTTCTTCTCTCTTCTTCCTGTGTGTGTGTGTGTGTGTGGGACATGTAAGCTTCTTTCTGCTGTGTATATTACATACAGATGATCCATAATGAGCTGTACTGAACTAGTTTTGTTTCTGCTGATCATTGTTTAAGATCTGAAAGTTCCTGTTTTGTTATTTTGGAACTTCTTTCTGTAGTTTGGATGCCAGTCAGGCCCTTAGGCTATGTCTGCTGCGCCGGTTGGGTTAGAGTCTGGTCTAAACTGAATTGTATCTGTCAGTTAGGAAGATCATTGTGGCAACACCGCATCAGATTTGACCACTTTTGAGACATATTTCTGCTGAATAAACAGATAAACTAACTATTGATATCGTACTTTACAATCCAGTTACTTCGTGTACTCCTTGTCCTGACTATGTGACTAAGAGCATCTCCACTTGTCGCCCTCAAAGCCCCCCCCCCCCCCCCCCCCCCCCCCCACACACACAAAGGCCTTTGGGGCGCGCCGAGCGAAAAACGGCTTCCACTCGCGCGCCCCAAAGACCCTTTTCGTCTGGCGCGCCCCAAATTTCGTCCGGCGCCACCGGTCCAACCCCCTTCGATGGGGGTGTAGCGCCGGACGAAAGGAAGCGCGTCGTGGGGCCGCCCTGTCAGCGTCACGCCGCCTCAAATTAATTCATCGCCGTCGCCCCGCAGTTCTTTTGCCCACCTCGCTTCGCCGACATCTGGGTCGCCGCTCCCACCCCCGGCTCCGACCGGCGGCGAAGCTCGCCGGACTGAGAAAACCACCCCACGCCCAACACTCCTCCGTCCTCCTCCGCCCGCCCGCCGCTTCGGAGCTCGTCGCAGCGCCTGGAAATCCGTCGGTGACCTCGCGCGCCCACCTTGCACCGAAGGTGTTCGACCAAAGGTAGGCGTCGACTTTTATGTAATTTTCGCCGGCGCCGGCTACAGGACATTGATTGCGTTCCTATTTCCATTCCTACAGATGGACACGACGACGAGTTGATGGCGTAGATGATCATGGAAGAGGAGGAAGACATCGACGCCGAAGAGGATGAGCATTTGGCCATTCTTGCTTGTCTTGCCCAGCTCCAAGCCGATGAGGCCGCCTGTGCCCAACCCAAACGACGAGGATCACATCCAGGGAGGAGGAAGACCAAGCATAGGATGAGGACGGAGGGCCATTGCATGCTATATGCCAACTATTTTGCCGACGATCCAAGGTTTGATGCAAAGGATTTTCGCCGCCGCTTTCGGATGAGGAGAGAGCTGTTCCAGACATTGGTGCAAACAGTCCGAGAGTATGACCCTTGGTTCAAGCTGAAGAAAGACGTCGTAGGCATGATCAGCTACACATCGATCCATAAGTGTACCGCCGCCATGAGAATGCTTGCGTATGGAGCTCCTGCAGATGGTCAAGACGACTATTTGTGCATGTCAGAGTCTACAGCTCTCAAGTCAATGTACATATTCTGTAGAGCGGTGGTGGCTGTGTTTGGTCCACACTATCTGAGAGGACCAAATGAGTAAGAAACAACTCGCATCTTGGCAACAAATGAAGAAAGAGGGTTTCCTGGGATGCTTGGAAGCATTGACTGTATGCACTGGAGCTGGAAGAACTGTCCTTTTGGTTGGCAAGGATTGTACAAGGGTGGCCATCATGGGGTTTGCAGCGTGATCCTTGAAGCTATGGCCGACCATGAGATTTGGATTTGGCAAGCTTTCTTTGGGATGGCAGGATCTCACAATGATATCAATGTGCTGCAGTGCTCTCCGGTGTTTGCCAAGCTTGTTGAAGGTCATGATCCACCTGTCAACTATGAGATCAATGCCACCAGTACACCAAAGGCTACTACCTAGCAGATGACATCTATCCCAAAAGTGGTCTACATTTGTGAAGACAATCTCGGCACGAGTGGCAACCAAAAATCTTGGTTTGCCTCGCAACAAGAGAGCAAAAGAAAGGATGTCGAGCGTGCATTTGGTGTTCTCCAGTGAGGTTTGCTATTGTCCGGTACCTGCTCTCACTTGGTCGACCGGGCAGATGTCGGAGGTCATGAATGCATGTGTGATCATGCACAACATGATCATCGAGGATGAGCTGAGAATCCAATGCATGATCCGCTCTTGTTTGACTTCCTGGGTCCTCTGGCCGATGTAGATCATGAAGTGCCAGCAGATTGGACTGACTACATCACCACACAGATGGAGATCAGAGATGAAGGTGTTCATCAACTACTTCAAAACGATCTAGTGGAGCATTTGTGGGTGCGCAAAGGATTAGCCGCAAATTAATTGTATGAATAATTTTTATTTCATTGTGGAACTTCATTTGTATAACTATATTTTTGCTACTATTTCATTGTGGAACTTCATTTTTATTTCATTGTGGAACCTTATTTTTGACGTTTAAAATTGATTTGGGGCGTCTGTTTGGGAGCGGCGAGTGGGGAGAGGGCGCGCCCAAACGCACCGTTTGGTCCGGACGCCCCCCAAAGCGCTAGTGCCGGCTCAAATCCGGACGCGTTTTGGGGGGCGCGAGTGGAGATGCTCTAAGACACGTAGAGGAGGGCATCTTACAACTAGGGGCAGTTTTGCTAGGAAAAAACATTCTACAGCAGCTGAAACGGGTAAACTCTTGACTATGATCATGAGAGACCACAACGGTAAAAAGAACAGCTGCTCTGAACATTCGTTGACACAAGTGTAAATCAAGTGCCTCATAACTCAATGATCGTGTTCTCCACCAATAACAACGAAAAGGCTCGTTTACGATACCCCTTCGTGCTGCAGCTCCAGGAGAGGCGATCGAGGGTTTCCTGCCTCCTGCCGACGCCGCCGCCGATCGACCTCGTCTCTGTGGCCTTAGTGCCATGGTGGCGCGGTGGATCCCGGTAATTGCCGGCGGGAGGGCTCCGTTCTCACATGTTTTCTTGTGTTTTGTTAGGCTTTGTGTCCTACTCAAGGAGATGATGCGGCGGCTACTCCTTGAAGATGGAATAAGTCCTTCCCGCCTAGCCTCCATTCTGGCGATGCTTCTGGCGTCGTCGGAGGGCGTGTGGAGGTGTGTCCCGGCGGATCTTGCGGGATTTGGTCGGTGGTTGTGTTCCGTGGATCCGTTTGGATCGATCTTCGTTCGTCTTCGTTCGTGTGTCTACAAATTGGATTCTTCTGATCTATATTTCTCTTCATCGGCGACGGTTGCTGCTCTGGTGCGCTGGTCCTGTGGGACCTTAGCACGACGACTTCCTGACTGTCTACTACAACAAGGTTTGCCCGGCTCTGGTGATGGAGGGGTGATGACAGCGGCGCGCCTTCGGCTCGCTCTAGTGCTTGTAGTCGTCTAGGTGGTCTATGGATCTGGATATAATTTTTGTTGCTTCTAGATTTCTTTGTACTACTTGACAGTTGATGAATATTGGAAGTTCCTCGAAAAAAAAAGTGCCTCATAACTCTTTGTGAAAGCTGTGTGATCTGGAAATTTTTTTATCCAAATTATACGAGAACATGTAGTTTGCACGTTCCAAATCTGTCGCTGGAAATTTGGAACAGTGTCGTGCCCCTAAAATAGGGAGAAAGACACGGGAACAGCAGGAAACCCGAGAGATTTCGGCCACGCTCTTCCGGCACCGTCACCGCGACTGACCGGAGCGCGCGCGCGTGCGGCGTGGCGTGTGGGCATATGCCGGAGCACCGCCTGCCGACATCCGCCCCGGCCGCGGCCGGGCCCCGCCGCCATTCCCGACGGCCGCGGCGCCGATGCCGCCTGCTCCTCCTCCCGGCCTTCGCCCTCGCGCTC
Source organism: Poa pratensis (assembly GCA_947311845.1). NCBI lineage: Eukaryota > Viridiplantae > Streptophyta > Magnoliopsida > Poales > Poaceae > Poa > Poa pratensis. Next base: position 19,536,403 of record CAMZMU010000081.1, on the reverse strand, counting down.
CTAACCCTCGCCTACCTCTCATTCGTCTCCCACTCCAGCCTCCCTTTCCACGGTAAGCGTTCCGAACCTCCAGTGCGGTTTGCTTGCAATGTCATCCACATGTTCGATTTGTGATAATTCCCGGGGTTAGTGTTCTGTATGATGTTGCGTCTGTCAGGGGACAGTTAGGCAATCTCATGACGAGGGTCTCAATCTCGTGGCGTAAATGTATGACCTACCTACTACGTATTTGCATAATGTTTAGCTGTTCAAGTTGAATGTTTATTCAGAAGGCTATGAAATTGTCCATTTTCATCATATGATTTGGCATGCAGACCAATTGTGTGAGAAATAAATTTGTTGCTGAACCCTACTATCTAGAACCTTCGTGTGGACCGGATATACCTGTTAGAGTGACACAGGCAACTTTTTTTTGTTAACGTTCTCAAACTTCCTGGATGATGCTTTTCTGCTGTGCAGCGATGCACCATGGTCTGATTAATACGGAGAATGCTGGGAAGGGAGTGGATAAGAGGTACACACTCAATGCCACGGTCAACAAAAATGTCTCTATGTAAGTGCACACTTACCATTCCCGTGTGTAAATGTGTAATGTGTATATGCACACATCTTCGGGTATCACTCGAAGGTCAATCATAAGATTTGCTTTTATGTCAGGACTAAACAAGAGCCAGAACCCTTCAATATAATAAAGAAACCTCACAAGCGTTGTAAGACATCTTCTGGCTTTTACTCTCTAGATATTGAGTTCCTAAATTTTGTAATTTTTAATCTAATGTGGGAACAAATCTGTGATCCAACTTTTATATTAGATGTGCTCAGTTGGAACAAACTGTCGATAGACTCTGATGGTTCTACTTCTTCAGAATATATGCTCTCTTTTTTCTGCCTTGATTGATGTTGTTCCAACTTGACACAAAGCCTGACACCAGGAATTTGCTCATCTATTTATGTGCTAAATGGAACCATGTAAATGATGGACTAAAAAAATTGATGTTCCTCAGTTCTATAATAGCTGATGTATCTGCTGAAAAGTTGACATACAGAATGAAATTCTATTGCAGATGTGCCCTGTGAAATTGAGTTTTTGCCGTCTGTTGACAATCTTATGGAGCCTCCTGACTACAACAATTTTACAGAGTTTGCATTGAGCTATATCTTGAAGGAAGAACATTTGGCTAGCAATGGATCATTGTTTGGTGGGCACCAGAGTCTTAAGGAAAGAGAGGAGACATACTATGCGCAAAACCAAAGTCTCCACTGTGGTTTTGTAGAAGGTCCAGAGGATTACCCTAGTAGTGGATTTGATTTGTATGAACATGACAGGGCTTATATGGATACCTGCCGTGTTGTGGTGTCATCGTGCATTTTTGGAGGCTCTGATTACTTGAGGAGACCAACTAAAAGCAAGGTAATGTTCTCGTTTCTTTTTTGTGCATGCAGTCTAACAAAAGTACCATGTTTTTTAGATGCAAAATCGCAAGTTACTATCGTTTGCTCCATGGAAATCTCTTGTGCTATTTATTTTCATGACAATTGCATGCTTTAGCAATATTCTTTACTTCTACCATCGGTGTTATTACATGATGTCAGACATTACCAGTTTAAAATTCTCACAGATCAGCTCATACTCTAAGAAGAATGTATGCTTCATCATGTTCCTGGATGAGCTAACGTTGGCAACCCTTTCCTCTGAAGGACACGTCCCTGATGAAAATGGATTCATTGGGCTTTGGAAATTGTTGTAGTTAAGAACTTACCCTACAAAGATATGCGGAGAGCAGGAAAGGTGCCAAAACTTCTGGCTCAGCGACTGTTCCCATCTGCCTTGTAAGTTTTTTGTGGATGGATTTGTCCGCAATATCTAGTTGCTTGGAGAATCTGTAGAGTACCATATACTTCTGCAAAAGGAAATTATATATATTTTGAAGCACCTGCAATTATTTGGTACTAACTGGTTGATGACTCATGCATGTCGGCTCATCAACTTCTAATATATATTGCCTATATATGCATTCTTTCTCCGTGGCTAACATAACACATTTTACCTTTTAGGTACTCCATTTGGTTGGATAGCAAACTGCGTCTTCATGCTGATCCAATGCTTATCATTGAGTATTTCTTATGGAGAAAGAAAGCAGAATATGCCATTTCAATGCACTATGATCGCACCTGTGTCTGGGAGGAAGTGCTTCAGAACAAGCGCTTAAACAAGTACAATCACACTGCTATCGACGAGCAATTTTACTTTTACCAGTCTGACGGTCTTGTGAAGTTTAATGCATCCAGTCAAGAGCCTGTTCTACCAAGTTGTAAGTAGCATTTACTTATGTTCAATAAATTTTCTTCGAGGAAATGGACTGATCTAGTGTATAATAACTGTGCAGATGTGCCTGAAGGATCTTTCATTGTTCGTGCCCATACACCAATGTCTAATTTATTTTCATGCCTTTGGTTCAATGAAGTCAACCGTTTCACCTCACGTGATCAATTGAGTTTTACATACACTTACTTGAAGCTCAGGAGAATGAACACAGGAAGCCATTTTCACCTAAATATGTTTAAGGTAATAAATGTTCTCCTTAAAGCCTTTTTTTTGCTGGCTGAGTTCCTCCTAGTGTGCTGTTTTTTTAATCTTAGTTAATACTTGCCGATAATTGGCAGTCCACACTTAAAAAGTTTTTGCTGAAATTGTGTTAATTTATCATTTTATCTTAATATTTATAGCTTCTCACTGGTAACAAAAGAAAACATACAAATTCATCTTTCAGCACATCAATGCTTAAACAGGTTCACATAGAATCCTAATACGGTGCCTTTTAATTTATTTTTGAAACAGGACTGTGAAAGAAGAGCAGTGACTAAACTCTTCCATCACCGAACTAACAAAACTGCAGATCCACCACCAACTAATCTTCTTATGAATAAATCTAATTCGTCAATGCCAAGCTAAGATTGCATTGAGGAATTGAGGGCAAGACCAGTCTATTTCATTACGAGACAGGTATCATGCATTCAACGCTGCTTAGTACAATTCGCGGCCCTCCTGGTTTTACAGTACCCAGGCACAGGAGAAATCATTGATGTATTCTGCTGTGATCAGAGGAGCAGAAAACACCAAGTCCCAATCATGCATGCTTACTTTTGTACATAGCAGAAATTTAGCAAGTTCTGGACTTCCATTGGTACATGAGATATATACGGGTGATCTCTTTCTCGGGATAATGTTGTCGATTTCAACTCACTGCTGATGGTCACTGCTCAACGAAGGACAAACTTGCTAGTAGGAGATCAGCTAAGCAGTATTTATCATTTCCAAGCTTATGTTAGAACATGTTCAGGACAATTTCTGAAGGTTCCTTATTTTAGACTTTGGAGAATTCTTGGATATATCTTCTATTTTCCAAATTATGTACCATCTGAGTTTTGAATCTATCAACGTTGGTCGTATGCAGCAAGAAATCATTCACATGCCAACTGGAAAGTTTTAACAAATTATCTTGCATGTAATATTATTCTTCATGACTGGGAGCATTGGATTTTGGGATCACCGTACTGTGTTCTAAACTTGCAAGGAACGTTAACTAAACTTGATGATAAAGATCTACCGAAACAAATGTAGAAGTTGGATATAGTGTATGAACCTTCACATGTATCAGAGTTCAGAACTGAAAAGCATCATCTCAGGGACAAAAAAGGAAAATGTGACAAATCAAATCCATTGTACTATATATGGCACATGAAATTCTGAATGAACAAGAAGTGTGCATGACAGAAATGCTGGGCTAGTAACCTGTTGCAGAGACATCTCCATTTCAATCGATCAATAACCATATTCAATAGCTGCTATGATTTCAGTGGACAATGTCCAGCAAATAAAACTGAACTCAAGCATAACAGAAAATGTTTTTACAGGAATACAAGGAAGCCACCTGGTCATGAAATATCTGTCACATGGTGGGTTTTATGCAAGATAGCGATATAATTTTCTATCGGCTTTGTCCCTTTCTAAGAACTCACGTTCAATTAGAGATTCTATCCGTTTCTTTATGATAACAGGGTTTGGCAAGAACCGCGCTTGCAATTGCGTGGTAACCTCAGAAACAATACTGTTATGATCCAACACTCTCCTGGATTTCATGATCCTGACAATGGCAGCCTCAATTTGAGGTTTCCTGTCCTCTTCAACCCGTTGACGAGTCTCATGCTTCTCTGGCTCAGATTCCTTTTGCGCCACCACAGTCCCGATCTTCACCTTAACAAGCTTGCTTGTAAACTTGTCATTGAAGTAGAACGTGTCATCCTCTGATATGTCCTTGCTCATGGGCTCCTTACGGAGAACATTCTTCCCCTTGACACAAGCAAGAGATTGGAGACATCTCTTTAGGTCTGTGGCAGGTATCTCAGTAGCTTGTTCATATCTTTGTAGGTCAATACATCAGAAGTATTAAACAACATGAGAACACACATCTGATAAGTGGATACATTCAGCTCATGCTTCTGGCCTTTCCCAAATGTGGCTTTTATATCAGCTGTTCCCATATTTGTCTGCCATGTTAATCTCCGGCCACTGTGAGTTCCAAGATAATATGCGCGGAACTTCTCACATACTGCAAGTATTTCAGGTGGGAGGCTGCAGGGAGGGCTGGGTTGCGTTGGCCAAGAGCCTGTTGTGAGAATGTGGACATCAAGTGTAGGGCCATCCCCAAGTTCCTCAGACTTCTTGGCATAGAAATCCTGCATGGTGTCCTGAGATGTCTTCATGTCAGTGAACATGCCCTCTAATTTAGAGGTGAACTGGTACCCGCATTCTGTCTTGAGTTTAACTATCATACTCCTCTCAGCATCATCAGAAATAGTTTTGCCAGACAGAAGCCTTTTCGCCAAATGCTGCTTATAGTACTTCTCAAACACATCCTTCTCCTGAAGGTACCGAAACAGCATCATGACTTTGTCCAATATACCCTCCACATCCTCTTCTGTTGCCCCTTTCAGTCCTTTGCGGAGTTTGTCATCAACATACAATGATATGAATTCAGGTGACCTGTTGTTTAAGTTGATGAAGAACTCAAAGGATGAATTCAGAGCATTTTGGAAGGTTTTATCATTGCCAAAAGCAACATTGATGATCTTATCATGCTTGTCCTTCTCATTTAACAAGCACTGGACAAATTCCACTGGGTCTTTCAGTCTGTCTGGATCCGTCACTAACTGCTTCCCTGTTTCCCTCAGGTAAGAAGTCATCATATCTCTAATTGTTGATAGACCATCAGGAACCCTTCGGAATAAGGTGTACATCCTACCCATGTCTTCATATTTGTCATCTATAAGCATGTTGACAAGGCCAGAGTTTTCCATGTGGACCAATCTATGCATGTGATTGGCAATCATCTCTTTCTCCACCACGCTAGTTATCTTGGCCTCACTGCCAGCATCCAAGTAGTGTGAGACACGCTCCATTTCCTCATTGAGCCGCCTCTCAGCCTTCTTAAGATAGTTCCCACAATCACAACATTCAATGAATTCTTGAGATTCCCCACTGTAGAAGCTAGCTGAAACTTCCAAAAATGGTTTCTCAAAATCATCTTGATACACAGCAGGACCAAGATCCATTAGCATCTTCGTTATGCTCCTCATCAGGCCTCTGTTGATCACTTCACCCATTCTTTCTCTGTGAATAAGATCAAGAAGGGTGTCAAGCAGCCGACCATGGATCATCGGGTAGTGAATTATATGATCCCTCCACAAATTCAGACCAAGCTCATGAACAGGTGTCCTATGGGATGTCGGGACATAAGTCCTGTCCATGTACATTAGAATATCCCGGATCATCTGCAACGCCTTGTTGTGATCCATCCACTTCGCGTTCAGCTCTTCCAAAAACAAACCACCCTGTGCAGCCTCTATCGATTTCGATATTTCCTTCAAGCGCCATGTTATGGTGCTCTCAAGGCCGTTGTAGAGCTTCTCTCCGTACTTGTGAAGCACCATATTGTAGGCACTCCTGCACATGGAAACAGAACTCGCGAATCAGACTAAGGTTAACACAATAGCCCTTAGTATGTAACTACATCCACCCCTGCACGGCTGCACCTACAGTAATTTACTACGAACTATCTGCATTCTGCTACAAAAGAGTTCAGCAGGCACTAGACTAGACATTTATATGACAAGTAAATATGAACCAGATGACTACTCATACATCTAGTGGAATGTAACATCGACAACTAACTTTGGTATTTGTTGTCGGCCACAAAAGGCTGTTTATTTCCGTAACAATCGGTAGGGTCAGAAACACTGAAGTGAAATACTCTCTGATAGATCAATTTCTGCCATCAGTATACTCCACGGGATAGGAACATCCCGCTGAATTTAACAAAATACTATTCACGGGCCAGTTCGAATTCACACAGGCTCGACCCCGGAACCACATTATTCCCGAATTCACGCAGGTTGAGACGGATGTGTTATTTAACAAAGCAGGAGGGTCAGCGCGCGGCGGCAAGATCAGGCTAGCTTAGGGCGGGTGGGATGGGGAGGATTGGAGGACCGACCTGTAGAGCTCCTCGAAGGAGAGGCCACTGGCGTTGTGGTTGTAGATCTCGTGGATGGCGTGCTCGAGGACCTTCCATGTCCGCTCGGCGTACTTGGGGTCGAGCTCCACCCGGTGCTTGAACGCCTCGATCTTGAAGTTGCGCTTCCTCGGCGGGCCCCCGCCGCTCATCCTCGCCGCCGCCGGTGGGTCCGCTTCGCCGCCGGCGGCTGGCTAGGGTTTCCGGGCCGCGGGGTGGGTGGACCGGACGGTGGGAGTGGAGAGGAGAGGCGATGAACGAAAAGGAAGAAGGGAGGAGGGGAAACGAGACGAGAGAGTTCCTCTGCTGGTAATCCTACTCGTGATGACTAATTAGAGCATCATTCTAGACTCTGGCGGATACCGGAAAAACAGAACCGGAAAACGGTGTTTTACAGTTTACCGAAAATGATTTACGGCATCGCGAATGTCCCGACAGAATAAATCTTGTAAAACCATACCGTAAACCTTTTTTTCTTCTTTTGTTCATCTTCCCAACGAGTTTTTTTTTTTGAGGCCTCTCTCTTGAGAGTACAAGTTTGTAGCATCTGTTTGGATACAAAGGTACTCACACCACACTCACACCACACACACACGCACACACCCCTACCTATGTATCTAAACAAGACCTACATCCTTATATCCCTAATACGTCCTGAGAGACTTTCCCGAAGAGCGGAGCTTCGGTGACCGACGGGCACGTCGACCTCGCCTGTGGTACATAGGCATCGAGAGGCATTCCCTGTTTTATTATATTGTTCCTAGTGAACAGTATTCTACAGTGGTGCACATTACTGCTACAGGGAACATGCCATTACTGTGGGTGAGGAAAACACAAGTCGATCCTAGGGATCGAACCTGCGTCGGCTGCCTGGCCACTGCCAGAGCAAGCCACCGTCTTCCCAACGAGTTTACCTTTCACATACAAACAGAACATCGCCGGACGAAACGCTTCGGATCCCATCCGCCGACCCCGCCCAGGTCGGGCCCTCGCTCAGCGCTGGCCTCCCCGACCATCCTCCTCACGTGGAGGTGCTTCCATGGGCTGCGAGCACGACCACCCCCGTCTGGCTCGGGCCCTTACCTTGCTCTCCTAGCGCTGGCCTTCCCCACCTCAACCCGCCTCCTCCCATGGAGGCGCTCCCATGGGAGCTTGGCCATGGAGATGCTTCCATGGGGCTGTGAGCACATACCAGGATTTCGTAAAAAGTCGGTCAGAATCGACCCTTCTTGCAGGGAATCGAAGACTGATACCGGAATCGAGTCTCCTTGTTGTGGAATCGAGCTCGAGAATCGTCGGCACCGACGTGAGCGTTGACTTTATCCCGTTCTCACTAAAACTCGACTGCAAAACTGGTTCTATCGGATACCGAGGTGATAATACCCGAAGAGATGAAAAATATTTTCCGTGCGGGGCCATGTTCCCCGGATATGTTTGGTGAGTATTTTTTAACCGAAACTATAAATATTTGGATTTGACCATTTTTACGAGATCTGCTAAAGATGCTCTTAGTCCTCCTACTCTACTCCCTTTTTTTTGAGTTTAAGGTGGTTGATATCGACCGCTCGAATAGATAGAATAGAATTGACCCAGTTTATTAGGGAAACCGGGTCCAAAAACCATACAAACTGTACAACAGAATCACAAAGACGAAGCGACCCGCCGCCCACATGACACAAGTCGACTATACGTCACAAAACACACCACCCGCTCCGGAGCCGACGCCCCGGCGTAGCAACCAGATCGACCTTCGCATTGCCCGAAAGTGATCCAGTCATGGTCGACGAACCCTCTGCCCGCGTAATCTTCATCCAGGTTGCCACCAAAACCACCATGTTCCAGGGCCGCCGCCCCAGCGTAGCAACCAGATCGACCTTCACATTGCCCGAAGGTGATCCAGTCAGGTCGACGAACCCTCTGCCCGCGCAGTATTCATCCAGGTCGCCACCCAGACCCCCGCTAAACAACGGCTTTGCCTCATAGAACCGTCATAGCGTGGGAGACCGAGGCCGCCGCCTCGACGTCTACCACCATCCCAGGCCGCCGCCCTGCATCCGCCTCCCCCGACCACGGGGCTATCCTGCCCATCAATCGCAAAGCCATCGCACCGCGAGGGCCAATAACTCCAAGATGACACCTCCAACAAGGTAGTGACGCGTCTGTCGCCCGCCCCCGACGGGGCTTAGGTTTTCACCCGGAGAGTCTTGGAGCCATTCGCGTCGGACCGGGTCGAGATTCCACAACGACGCGATCAAGAAGGGAACGACGCCCGAAGGCGCCGCCGTCGTTGGCCCAGACCGGAGTCCGTGCAAGCTTTCGCTTAGAATTCTCCCCGTCCGTGAAGCTCAGAGAGCAGCCGGTTGGGAGCCTAACTCCGTCGCCACCGCCAATCTTTATCGCATGCTGCCGCCACCGTGGCACCTCACGCCACGGTAGCAACCCTGCCGTCCGCGCTCTTGCCGCAACCACCGGTCCGGGGCCGCCGCCCCGGCTTCCTCTGCCCCTACCTCCGCCGCACCGCCAGCCACCGTCCCAGCGCCGGCCACCATGGTCCCGGGAATCAGAGAAGACCCCAGCCACGCAGCACAGCCAGGACACGATGCTCCATGCCCAGACCCGTCCTCCGCCAACCGCGCCGTCGCGCCCGTCCACCACTCCATGCACCGCCACAGCTCGGGCCCGACGGGTCCAGATCGGGCCCGCAAAGCCCATCGAACCAGTGGCACCAATGCGGACGCAGGCGACGACGCCTCTCATCGCCGCCTGCAACCCACGCGCCAGCCGCTTCCACCCGAGCCCGCCGTCTCGGCTTCCTCTGCCCCGACCGCCGCAGCCCCCATGGGCCGGCCACCCACCAGACGAGAAGCGAGGACCTCCCCTCCGGCCACCTTTTGGCAGCAGCGGAGGGGTGCCGCCACCGCCGCGACTGAGGCCGGCGATGGCAGCGACAAGATGCTGCTAACGGGAGAGAGCGGGTGGCGCTAGGATTTCGCCCCTAGCATCGCCCGGGGGAGGGGAGGGGAGGGGCGACGCGAGGGGAAGGGTCTACTCAAGGGAATACTCTTTGACATATGGGTTCTTTTTCCTCTACTTCCCTTTGGAGATTACCAAATCCACCGGGCCCGAACAACAAGAACTGAAAGCCACACGGATTGTTTTGTTTCTGGTCGATCTTTAGCTGAAATTCGCTGGACATTTGCCGTTCAGGGGACAAAATGACATTCCAGAGTGGACTTGGTACCACTGATTAGCTCAAATAACGTGAGGTGGTAGTACGGTCGCACTCGCACGCACGAACACGACGATGCCCATCACCATCGTACCACCATGCAATTTTTTTTTGAAACCCAGACAAAAGTTTTGTCTTTTATATTGATAAAGTAGAAGCAAACATAAAGGACAAGACCTAAAAAGAAAAAAGTTACAACACGATCCACACCGGCCCCGAGGCCGCGTCCCACACGGGTCGACGACCAAGTTGCCCACACAACCAAGGCCGACACCAAAACCCCTCAACGCAACACGGCGGAGGTGAGAATCCGGAGCCGCCGCTCCGACATCCACGCCGGCTCCAAAGCCGCGCCCCACACGGGTCGAAGACCAAGACGCCCTAGCGACCAAATCCGACACCAAACGATCTCGACGCAACATGGCGGAGGTGACCTCGACGCTTCACAACGGAGGCGAAGCATCCGGAGCCGCCGCTCCGGTATCCACGTCAGCCCCAAGGCTGCGCTCCACACGAGCCGATGACCAAGACGCCTAACCACCATGCAATTATCTGCAAAGCGTATCCATCGTGCCACCTACAGCGAGCCGCATGTCTCCACGATCGATGCTGCATGCGTATAATTGATCTCTTAAATTTTCTGCCACGTACGTACGTACGTACGTACGTACGTACATAACGCTCTTGGTCCTGCTTATCTAATCTTTTGAAGTTAAAGCGTCCCTTTTAGCAGCTCATGACCTGCCGTGTTGCATTTGCATTTGAGAATTGGAAAGAAAGCGCTCAACGACACGGATGTAACACCTGATTTTTTTTTGTGTGTGGAAATGTCAGGATATTTGCTTTAGATTTGAAGGGATACAAAGTAGTACTACCTCCGATCCGATTTAATGGGCGTGAAGAATGAACTACACTAATACAAAGCTTGTACACGCCTGCGACCATTAAAACGGGTCGGAGGGAGTACTAGATTGCCTAGTGCTTATGGCGGCTAATTAACCAATGTGGTCTGTATATAGCAAGCATGCAGGAGCTTCTTATTACCGGCATTCTAACTTGTACAGAAGATGATCGGTACAATGTGAGCCACTGAGCAATCGAGTGCTAGGAAAACCTAATCGGAGTTCGAAATAGAGTAGGTTATCAGCATAGAAAAACTGCATTGTACGACACTGTGTTCACCTACACGACTACTCAATGTACCTGATAAATATGATAATTTCACCGTTTTTAACAATATGTATCAGAGTGACGCAGCGGAAGCGTGGAGGGCCCATAACCCTCAGGTCCCATGATCGTAACCTGGCTCTGATATAATTTTATTATTCGTGTTTTTTTTAGTGAAACTAATATATATTCGTGTTGTCTAGGCCTTTTGCCCTTTTGGGGATGGAAGGAACTGGCCTTCATAGGAAAGAAAAGAATCAGCCCACAAGGCTCAAGCCCAGCCCATCGCTCTAAGTAGCTAGATGCGCGCAACAGAAACTGGCAAATCCTATTTGCCGCGTTAAGCAGCGCAACCTTCTCGTGCCGCCTGAAGTGCTTGATTGCCGGGCCAGGCCCATGTTCGCCCGCGGAAAACTTTCTGACGCGAGCTGATTTTTGATGGTTTTTTGTTTTCCGTGTACGATATGTCGATATGCACCTCCTGCTGTCCTGCACGATAGCGCACGTACTTTAGCTGCCTGGTCTCCCCGTTATCACCAGTAATTAGCTGAGTTGTCGTATATATTTCTACCTAATCAATGTAAACCATTGTGTGGCAACTACATTTTCTTCAACATTCTTCTTTTCTTGTCTTTTTTCTTTTTCTGTTTTTTTATGTTGCTTTCTTTTCCTGATTTTTGAACGTCCACATTTTTTGGGAAAAGATGATCGTTGTCATTAAAAATATATTGGGGGTCTCAAAAAATCGTTCAAATTTGAATTTTAAAAACTGTTAAAATTCGAAAATTGTTCAGATTCAAAAACCGTTCAAATTCGAAAATCATTGAAATTTGAAACCGTTCAAATTCAAAATTTGATCATTAAAAAAAAACAGATTTAAGTTATAAAACATTCAGATCAAAAAACGTTCGACTTAAATAATTGTTCAAGTTTGAAAAATGTTTATTTTTAGATAAAGTCTCTGATTTTCTGTACACTTTAAAATCGTTCTAAAATAGTTTATGGTCACTTTTCAAAATCGTTCAAAAGTAATTCCGCTCAAATACCTTTTTTGTCCACTTATTAAAAATCGTTCAAAAATAGATTTTATTCATAGACCTTTTCTGTTCACTATTAAAATCATTCAAAAATAGTTTCCGTTCACTTTTTAAAATCTTTCAAAAATAGATATCATTCACCAACCTTTTCTGTTCAATTTCAAAATTGTTCTAAAATATTTTCGTTAACCGTCATTTTCTGTTCACTTTTCAAAATCTTTCCAACATAGTTTCCGTTCATTTTTTAAAATTGTCCAATATTAGCTTCCGTTCACTTTTTAAAAATGTTCAAAAATAATTTTTGTTTATCGACATTTTCTGTACACTTTAAAATCGTTCTAAAATAGTTTCTGGTCGCTTTTTAAAATCGTTAAAAAATATTTTCCGTTCAAATACCTTTTTCTAGTTTTTAAAAATCGTTAAAAAATAATTTCTGTTCAGAGACTTTTTCTGTACACTTTTTAAAATCGTTCAAAAATAGATTTTGTTCATAGACCTTTTCTGTTCACTTTCCAAATTGTTCAAAAATAGTTTCTGTTCACCACCATTTTCTGTTCACTTTTGAAATCGTTCAAAAATATATTTCGTTCACCAACCTTTTCTGTTGAATTTTAAAATCGTTCAAAAATATTTTCCGTTCATCGTCATTTTCTGTTCACTTTCCAAAATAGTTTGTGTTCATTTTATAAAAAATGTTCAAAAATAGCTTCCGTTCACAAGCGTTTTTTGTTCACTTTTATAAAATATTTAAAAATAATTTTCGTTGATCGATATTTTCTGTACACTTTTCAAATCATTCTAAAATAGTTTCTGATCAGTTTTTAAAATCTTTTAAAATAGATTTCATTTCTATTTAATGAAATAGAAAGTGTGAACGAAGTTAGAAGGAAAAAAGAAGCAACAAATTCGAACCTGCTTCTGATGGCAAAGCACGCTTTTTCGAAAATCGAAACAATGTGTGAAACAGCACGCGACGGAGCAGTGTTCGAAAGGTGGGTAGGAAAGGCGGTCGATCAGTATGACTCAGTCAAACAAATGGGCCAGAGAAAATGAGGCCCAAGAAAGACGCGAGCGCAGCTAAGGGTGTGCGGTGCGACCGAATCGTGCCGCAAAGACCGGCAAATAGGGCCTCCCAAACTGTACGGCGAGACTGAGATCGATGTGTATTAATTTGCACTGTCGGATTACCAGAGCTCTGGCCACACGAGATAATGTTATGGATATCCGACTCTCTGAGTACACACAGGCAGCTCTGGTAACCGTACGTATCAAAGTATGCCAGCCACAAACATCACCCATTAACTAGTTCCCGAACGAACACAGGATACTGTTTGCGTTTTCCTTTTACTTGTAGTAATAATTAGCTCCAACGGTGAGCAGTACTAGTACTTATGCGCTATGGTTTGAAGGAGCGAAGGACTGTCCCTACAAACAAAAATGTTTGAAGGACTGTCAGTTCGTTCGTTGCCAGCCGCAGTTTCTCTGGTTAAACTTAATCTGGTCAACCATGATAATGATATATATATATCGACCGACCGCGCGCATGGTTAGTTCATCCATACGAGTAATGTTTATATTCCTGTACTGAACCACTGATCATTGTTGTTGGCTATTGTACACACGCATTGCTCCTGTTTAAAACAGCACCACGACGATCTTTACCGGCCAGTTCTATTCTATCCATTGCCTGGGTATAGCTCATTGGGTCGTTGCAACAACGTGCGTGCAACCATGTACAGTTTTGGGCATGTGATCGCAAACACTAGCTAGTGGGCTCTCCACATGCATGGGCTTTCCATTCCGTGAGCTCCTAACCAAATCTGCTAAATATAACCGCATTTCACATGGACTTGAAACAAAATATGGTCGACTAGGGTGAGAACTGAGAAGAAGGGGCCAAAGCCATATATGAAGGCCCACGTTTTATTTTTATTTTTTGAAAATGGCCCAACGGTTGTTGAATTCACAACAATCACTGATGAAGTTCTAGCGGATTTTATCGAAGCGCCAACTCATGCTGATGATGTTCCATCTACCGTAGGTAAAGGGTTTGTGGCGGCTAGTCGAAGGCATCCGACGAAGAGAGTGCCAAACGAGCTTTCAGACCTCCTTCGAGAGCTCCTAACAGCTGCTAGATTTGCGGCAACTCCCGATGAATCTACCGCCATAATGCATGAATTGTCTCTTGGGGATAAGGAAAGAGCGGTTCATCGCAGCGACCGTTGTGCGTGAGAGAGAGAGAGAGAGAGAGAGAGAGAGAGAGAGAGAGAGAGAGAGAGAGAAAGAGAGAGAGAGTGTTGAGGGGAATAATGCGTCAGTTCCTCTAGAAGCAACGTCGTGTCTCATGCGTTTCTCCACATTGCCACTTTGTATCCTCTTGCACTCGAACGAGCATGACGATGATGCATCATGTTTGATGATGCATTACTCATTTAGGTCATGCAGTTTTCATATCGATGATGCATTATTTATTTAGATCATGCATTTCTCATGAATATGATGCATTGTTCATTTCGATGTTGTGTTGTTTATGCCGATGCATGGTACATGTGTACGAGGATCCGGGGGTGAAGACGAAGTTTTACCTAGTTGATTTTCCATTTCTATGTCGACCTGGCTGTGTCGAGGTTGTAATATCCCAAGTTTTTCAAAAAGTTGAAAAACCAGAAAAATTTAAAGCTTTTGAAAACTATTATGTATTTTGCTTTGAAAAGAAAAATCATGCATGCATTCATCATCATATAGCATTGTTTGCATTTGGATTTTTCAAAATGTGCGAATTATAATTCCACTTGAAAACATATTTAAGAAAATATAATAAAGGGGCAAGTTATGCCTTATATATTATTTGGACTTTTATTGTTTTATTTGTTCTATTCAAATTTTGGCTGTGACTTGATGGTACTTATTTAGAAAGTATTTTTAATCCCAAATTTACTTGTGTGGTGTTTTATTTAAGAAACAAATTTTGTGTTCTAAAACCTATATTTTAAAATAGACATTAAGTTCAAAATTCCTTTTAACCACATTTCAAAAATTCTTGTGATAAAATAATATTTAAAATTTTATTCGAAAGTTTCAGAACAAAGACTTAGATTTTACAAAACTATAGGAGTTGGTTTGAATCCTTTTTGTTTTATAAATCAAAAGTTATAAAAGTTTCCTATTTAAAAGAAGAAGGAACAAAAAAAAAGAAACAAACAAGTGGGCCGAGCCCATCTTCCCTCTCCCTCCTTCTCTTCCGCGCGCGCGCAGCAAGCGGCCCACGGCCCAGGTACCCCTTCCCTCGCTGCCAGGCGGGCCCCGCTCGGTGACGCAAGCGGTGGCGCCAGCATCTTCAACCTCCAGCCGAAAAATCCGACACCGAACCCTAGAAAAATCCGGACCGATTTTATATGTTTCGTTCGCATTTTTCCCGTGGCTTTTGCCTCTGTTTATACCCCCAAACCCCCTCGTTCTTTTGCCCCAAAAATTTCGCCGCGAGAGCCCCCAGGCTGCTCGCATTGATCCCCGCCGTGCCGCCTCGGCCGCCGTCGTGTTCTGCAAGTTTCGGTGAACTCCAGCAACCTCGAACCCTCTCTCCACTCCCTTTCTTCTTATTCTTGCCTTGCGCTTCATTTTGACACGGCGTGGTATTTTTCCCGTACCCAGGTCATCGAGTTCCAGCTCAACCGAAGCAAGCCGCCGCCGTCCTCTACTCCAGCGAGCACTAGAGGGAGAAGCAGAGCACGCCCGCGACCCCCGACCTCACCATCAAGCTCGCCTTGACCTCCTGCATCCCGTGGTATGCCCTGTGGTTCCCGTCCCCCTCGTGTTCGCCGTCTCCGTGTACGCCGGCGATGGCGGCACCGTAGATGTTAGGTCACCGGCATAAGTCCGGCGAGAAGCGCCGCTAGTTTATAATCAATGTGATCTGGGTCGCTGGATCTAGATCCAACGGATCCTGTTAGATCCGTCCGTGAGAAGGGGTATCGGCGAATCAGAGGCCGCCACGTCGACGCCCAGTCAGCAGCCAGTCAGCAAGTCAATGCCCCGTCAGCGCCTACGTGGAAAAACGAATTTTTCTATTTTGTTTTAAATGGCTGTTTTGCAGAAAAACCCCTACACCTTAGGACCTTTATAACTTTTTATTGGCTTGGCCAAATTTCACAAATTTTATATTTTTGAAAAGCCTTGGACTTGTAGAAACTTTTAGCACTTTTAGTTTTCTGTTTCGACATGTTTAAAAGTATTCAAATTTCAAATGTGTGATTTGAGTATTTTTGGCATAACTTTAATTCTATAAGTCCAAATTTTGCAAATAAAATCTTTTTGGAAAGCCCTTGACCTCTAGAATAGTTTGGCCAAATTAGTTTTATATTTTGCCAAACTAAATTTATTCAAATTTCAAATGTGTTATTTGAGTAAATTTGGCATATCTTTTATTATAAAAAATCATTTTTGAATGAATCCAATTGCATTGGATTTGTTTAAATATACTCCTCCTAATAAAACCTCTTCCTTATTCTTGCTAAGTGTTTGGCTTAGGATTATTTTTGACTTAGTATTATTTTGAAGAGTTGAGATGCTTCAACATGATTAAACTTTCCCTTAGAAAATTTTGGTAACTATTTCCTTGTCAATTTTTTCTTAGAAAATTTTGGCATCTTAAAAATTGGTTAAGTATTTCCTTAGCAAAATTTAGCACCTTATAAATGTTGTACTTTCCTTAGAAATTATTTTGCCCTTGGGATTTTCAACATGAAGCTAGAAGGACAATGAAGGACTTAGCCAAGACAACAGACTCCAGAAGCATCTCCAAGAAGTAAAAGCACTTAGAAGAAAATCAAGAGGAACTTCAAGAAGACCAACCACCTATTTTTCTCTAAGTCTTTCTTTCTTTCTTTTTCTTTCCTCTCCATTTGACTTAGTGGTGTAGCAAGTTATGATTAAGACCAGCCCTGGTGGTACCAAATGATGAAGTCTGCAAAATCATCAAGACCTACAAGAAGCAATGGAGTCACCACACCAAGGAAGGAATGACAAGGAAGATTGAAGATGATCCTTGAAGACCAACTACATCCTCCTCTCTTCTATCCTTTTTCTTTCTTCCTAATTCTGTCTTTTACTTTGGACATAGACCAAGTCCTTGTGTTTATGACTAAGTCCCTAGAGTGCTAGTTGAAGATTCTTTGAAGACCAAACATGTGAAGACTTGAAGCAACCATACCACCAATTTAAGTTGATTATATCAATTTTATTTTGCCCAACCTTGACCTTGACCTAGCCAGCTTGATTAAGTTATTTTGTCCATGTTCATCAAGTTGTTCTGCACATCATGCATGTCATATTTCCTTAGAGTATTTTGCATATCATGCATGGCATATTTTTCTTAAAAAGTTTTGGTATGATTGCATGTTTATTGTGGCTTTTGCAACTGCTACTCCTGCTCTCCCTGTTGCCAAGGCAAGTGGCACACCCTCATGAATTTTCCTATGTATTTTACCTATGCATGACTTAGTGTATTTTCTATAAGCATGTGTTGGATAGTATTGCTATGCTGAAAACTACACTATATCCTTTTACTAGTTGTCTAGTATCCTATGATAACTTAGTAGAAATATTGAAGCTATGCAAATGATGTTTTATTGAAGAGGCTAATTTCTACTAAAGTTAAAATGAAACACCTGGGTGGATTTGGGATTGATTGGATGTATGAGTTGAGTGTCTACTCAGGACCATGTTCATGGGGGTTTTCACCTAAGATAGTTTACTATACTTAGGACCATGGTATGTGGGGGTTCTTACCTGAGAGTTCACTTGAGGACGGCCACCCAGGAACAAAGGGACCAAAGTTTTCTCCAAGTGAAGATGCTTCCAGTGCAGCCACGTGGTATAATGGCTCTGCCTTGACTTTTCTCCAAAGGTCTCGTCTCAGGCTTCTCCTTTCCTTTTCACTACATGAGGGTCAAGAACAGAAGGGTTGTTTGAGTCTCGTGGTGAAAGTGCACACCCTCTCGAGAGTTAAAACTAAGTACTTAGCCATGTCCCCGATTACGGACAATTTGAGCAGCTGATCAAGGACGTCAACGGAGGCTCCCAACATTCCAATTTCTTAAGTTAAAATTTTGATGGTTGAACAAAGGTAGACAAGAGGGTGGTTTTCATGCCATACTTGTTTTGACAAAAGAAAAGTGTTTTATAAAGAGATATGAAAAATTGGCTTTATGCAAATTAGCCTTGAACTCCACCAGCCAGATATGCATATATGTTATTAGAGTTATTCCACTAAGTGTCCACATAGTGTCACTTGCCAGTTCCATTTTTAATGGTTCTGATCCACTCTGTTGCAACATTTTATTTGTTGCAGATTGTTCTGATGACGAGTGAGTTCACGTTAAAGGTTTCGAGTCTGCAACCAACATTATTCGCCTGTGGCACATGAAGATGATGGAGACTCACTGAAGAATAATGTTTTCCGCTGCTTTACTCTTTCAAAACTAGCTTCGTGCTATGCAATTTGTAATGATTATTTTCCTAAGTACTGGATCCGCGTGTAATAATTGATACTTTGTTGTGATATTCCTCGTAAACTGTGTGTGCAAATGAATCGATCCAGAGATTTGCACTATACACAGGGATCTTGCCAATTTTTAAGTGCAGGTCCGCTACAGAGATTTTACCGATGGCTATGTGGGTGAAAAGGAAGACGATTACACCAGATAGACGAGCAACGAAGAAAAAATAGATTAGACCAAAAGGCCACCTTCCCAAACTCGGTCATTTCTCTACCTAGCCTTGTCCTTGGTGCTTCGACATTCAGTTGATGAGAATAACCTGCACATACTCGTCATACCAAAGGAGCTTAAACCTTATGTGAAAGGCCCCTTTCCCATCTTAGGTACGGTGCGGAAAGAACCGTGAGTGGTTTGGGTAAATGACCTTGCGCCCGGCGGCGCCCTTCTTCCCCATCGCGGCGGCTCCGGTGCCTGACGCGTCCATTGCTCGAACTGGCGCTTGCTGTTACAGCGGACGGCGGAACTGAAGGAGGTGGTCTGACGATTCTATAATCTTGAAGGACCTTTTTGTAAAGTGAAATTGCACTAGTTGGTCCGAATCTTTTTTCAGATCGGAGGGAGTAAATATAACCGCATTTCACATGGACTTGAAACAAAATATGGTCGACTAGGGTGAGAACTGAGAAGAAGGGGCCAAAGCCATATATGAAGGCCCACGTTTTATTTTTATTTTTTGAAATGGCCCAACGGTTGTTGAATTCACAACAATCACTGATGAAGTTCTAGCGGACTTTGTCGAAGCGCCAACTCATGCTGACGATGTTCCATCTACCGCAGGTAAAGGGTTTGTGGCGGCCAGTCGAAGGCATCCGACGAAGAGAGTGCCAAACGAGCTTTCAGACCTCCTTCGAGAGCTCCTAGCAGCTGCTAGATTTGCGGCAACTCCCGATGAATCTACCGCCATAATGCATGAATCGTCTCTTGGGGATAAGGAAAGAGCGGTTCATCGCAGGAACCGTTGTGTAATGGAGAAGTGTGTGTGTGTGTGTGTGTGTGTGTGTGTGTGTGTGTGTGAGAGAGAGAGAGAGAGAGAGAGAGAGAGGGAGTGTTGAGGGGAATAATGCGTCGGTTCCTCTAGAAGCAACGTCGTGTCTCATGCGTTTCTCCACATTGCCACTTTGTATCCGCTTGCACTCGAACGAGCATGACGATGATGCATCATGTTTGATGATGCATTACTCATTTAGGTCATGCAGTTTTCATATCGATGATGCATTATTTATTTAGATCATGCATTTCTCATGAATAGAGAAAATTGCAAAAAACCACCACAATTGGTGGTCAAGCTTCAAAAAATCACCGGCTTTCATTTAATTCGTAAATCACCACCGGTACATGTGTACGAGGATCCGGGAGTGAAGACGAAGTTTTACCTAGTTGATTTCATTGAATTAGATGTCATAGTTTTACCTAGTTGATCCGGGGGTGAAACTCGGTCATTTCTCTACCTAGCCTTGTCCTTGGTGCTTCGACATTCAGTTGATGAGAATAACTTGCACATACTCGTCATACCAAAGGAGCTCAAACCTTATGTGAAAGGCCCCTTTCCCATCTTAGGTACGGTGCGGAAAGAACCGTGAGTGGTTCGGGTAAACCTTATGTTCTCTCTCTCTTTTTTTCAGCTCAGCTGCGAGGTGGTGTACAAGAGGCCTGGCAAGCGCGGAGCTACGTCCCTGCTGTGGCCCGTGGCCGGCAGCCGCAGCCGCAGCGCATGCATGTCATCGTCCAGCTATCTCTGCCCGTTTTGCCTCCCCTCGGTCTCAGCTCCAAGCCAGATCCAAACCCAATCTAGTACCATATACTCCCTCCGTTCCATAATATAAGATGTTTTAGGTGTTACTCATTTGTCTAAGTACATACTAAAATGAGTGAACATGTACATGAAATGTGTCTAGATACATTTGTGTACATATGATTGTGTATAAAGTCTAAAACATCTTATATTGTGGAACGGAGGGAGTATATTTGCCTGCAAATCGTCAACCTCCGGGAGAACACGGGTACGCACGTACGGCAGGCGGCCTGGTGCATACGTACGTACAGCGTGCAGTGGAGATCGACTCAAGTGCGCATCTGTTTCTCGCCCCCGATATTTCTGGACTCTCCCCTCTCTCTACAGTGCTCAGGAGGAGATCTCGGAGGCGACTCGGGGATCTCCCGGCGGCCGCCGGCGTATCCGCGGGATTCCTCCCCCTCCGCCGGCCGCTTCGGCGGCGGGAGGGTGGGGAATCCCCGGATCTGCGTTCTGGTGTTGTAATTAGGGGGTTCGCGGGCGGCGGCGGCGTGGCGGGGTTGCCGGCGTCGTTCTTTTGGTGCTCTGCGGCTTCCCCGTCTCGGTGTCGTCGACGACGGCGCCGCCAAGCTGCAGGTGAGTCACCCTTCTGCCGTTGCTTTCTCCGGCGACGACGGCAGCGTGGTGGCGAGTTTTCCGGTGTCCGGCGGAAGAGTTTCAAGATGGCGGTGGCTGTGCGGGCTTGTGGTGTGTTGGTGGAGGACCTGGCCATCTCCGGTGACCAGATCCGGAGCAGATCGAGCTTGGGGAGGCCCCCCGACCGATGCGGCTTCTTCGTCGTCACGGCCAGCTCCTCGGAGGTGGTCTTTGTTGCGGTTCTTCGACGCCTTCGGGCCAGGAGTTCTTCTGCTTCTTGGGTAGTGGGTGGTGTGAGATCGAGCCAGCTTCGCTGTTCTTGCTTCTTTTCTGTTCTTCGTTCTGCTTGTAATCTGCTCTGTAATCTGTTTGTTGCTGTTTAATACAAGTATGGAAAATTCAAAAAAAAGTGCGCATCTGTTTACGTCCATGACGCAGGTGGCAGGTGCTGTGTCCTTTTCTCAGGGCCCGATGCGCTGGATGACACAGCAGATTTGTGCCAACAAGCTTCGGCACCCCGAAAATCCGTCCGCCACCTCCAATTTGTGTCCGCTTTGGCGTCCCCACACCCCTGGAATGGCCGTATTTTATCATTTTTCACATTTGCAATAAAAAAAAGCATATGCCGACGACAAATCCGGCTACAGAATTGTAAATAAACATAGCTCGGCCATACGACAGTCGGCACCAAATAAAAATCCGGCCCGGCCACCAAAACGCCTTCAACATCACAACACATTATCTCAAAGCCATGAAAACCATTATTCGGTCGGCTCTTCGGCCGCCTTGCCACTCGCTTCTCTCTCCTCTGTGACGCGCTTTCTTTTCTCGACCGGGAAAGACGGCGATTGTGGAGCTCCCTTGGCTCAAATCGATCAGCTTGTTCGGCGACAGAGGGACTAATGAGGAGTGATTGCTGCTGCCCCCTTTCCTTCGGGCCCGGCCTTGTCATCTGGCGGACGCCACCGTGCGAATCTGCTGCGTCGTGAAACCCTGTGGCTCCTCCGGCTTCCGCTTCTTGAACATCATCAGCTCCTCACCCGACGTCGGCTTCTTGCGAGTGTTTCGTAAGAAGGGGCCCTTCGACGCGTCGGGAAGGAGAGGTCTGCGACGGCGGCAATTAATGTGAAAATGGAGGGAAGAATTTGGAGTTTTGACGATCGCGGCGGCAATGTTAAAGGAGAGGAAGAATTTGGCGTGAGGCCTCTGTGGCTCCGTATTTATGACAAGGGGTCCCGCCTATCGAAGAGCTTCTCTGGACGTAACTTGGGATTCTTTTATAGGACATAAATTAGTCCGGCTCGGATAATTTTTTGATCCGGACCCAATATGCTCTTAGGGCGTTTTGGCCTGCCGGTGGAGATACTCTTACTACTTATGAATCCATCGCCGTTATTTTCACCAAGCACCGGTGCGAGTATATACGTACACAATCGGGAGGTTTAAATGAAGATGCCTGGACAAATAGTTGGATTGTTCCACAGTGTGTCGATCGCCTTTCGAGACGTTTCGGGTCTCGGGAAGAGACTGGAGCTGCTCCTGTTCCACAAAGTGATTCCCAACAGTAGTAGTACGATCGAAAAGGAAAAGAGTAAAATACATGGGAGGTCATTGAACTTGTGCGTATAAATCACTTGGGTCACTGTATTCAGAGAAGTTAAACTTACGGTCACTGAAGACGCGCCGCTGTGTCACGTACGGTCACCGCAGACGATGGAGCTATGTATCGGCTGACGTGGCAAGGTCGCGGATGTGTCGCTCGGCCGCTTAAGTGACGGGCCCACGTGTAAGAGGGGTTTTATTGCAAAAACGCCTGGAGTACAAAATTGTCTCCCGTTCCTCAAATCGCTAGCTCCAAAATTCCCAATTCCCCACTCTATCCCGTGCTTGTCGCCGTCTCGCCACAGACCCCGTCATTGCGCGGCCGTCTCGCCGCAGACCCCGCCGCTCTGCACCCCACGAGAGCTGCTCGTCCCCCACAACGCCGAGCAAGGCGCTCAGGCTAGCGAGAGCACGCCCACCAACACATTGGCCCGAGGAGAGGGGATTGCGGCGGCTATGGCCGGCGAAGCGATATCGAGCTGGGGTTGGACTGCGGAGTGTGGTACAGCGAGGACGACGTCAACTTCTCCTCCGTGTTCGTGCTGGGCAGCAGCGTCGACGAGCACCCCTGCACAAGCTCAGGCACCACGATGCTGCCGGCGACGGATTAGTCCGGCGCATGGCGGATGTGCGGGGACAGAGGCACATTTTGGGTGGCCTTTCTGTAAGTTTTCGTAGGACTGAGTTGCTCCACCTCTGCCAAGCGGGACCAACCCTGCCACGTCAGCCGATACGTAGCTCCATCGTCTGCGGTGACCGTACGTGACACAGCGGCGCGTCTTCAGTGACCGTAAGTTTAACTTCTCTGAATACAGTGACCCAAGTGATTTATACGCACAAGTTCAGTGACCTCCCATGTATTTTACTCAAAGGAAAAAAGGGACCAGTGCTGCTCAGCAGTCAGCACTGTGGACGATATATATACCTCCGACCGATCAATATTACTGCAAAGATCAAAATTGTTTTTATTGGCGGGGTACTACGAAGTAATGCACGCACGCACGAATCAATGCCTGCGTGAAATGAATTGTTCCATGCCGCGCGCGCTCTGAATTTTAATGGTGGTTCATGTTGCAAAGCTGGGCCGCTTGGGTCTCCCTTCTCTGCATGCGTGGAGCTGTAACTTAGGATGACTCCAACGGGGCGACGCAAACGGACGCGCGTTTGGTCCGAGTTTTGTCCGTTTGGGTCGGGGAACGGACGCGCGTTTGGCCCATGTCCGCCACTTTCTGGCCAGTGGCCCCAACGGGACGACACATCCAGTCCGTCCGCATGTTTTTTTAGTTAAACAGGCCATATATGGCCCATTTTCATTCATATATAGGGGGTGGGCCGACGCATTGAGTCCATCCGGTCAGGGTTTTTGATCATTTTTATCAATCCATACAAAACAAGTATATAGGAAACAAAATAAATTATACAATCCAAATGGTTCATCACATAGTTATTACAATCTAAATAATTCAGCAAATAATACAAATTGTTTCACAAATAACAAATTGTTTCATGCATAGTCTTACAAACCAAATAAAAATAAGACCAATAGTTCATCATATGGAACTACTGGTTACCGTAGTGCTGCCAGACTGTAACATCCCAAGTTTTCAAAAGGTTGAAAAATTAGAAAAAATTAGAACTTTTGAAAACTATTATGTATTTTGCTTTGAAAAGAAAAAATCACGCATGCATTCAACATCATATAGCATTGTTTGCATTTGGATATTTCAAAAGTGGGAATTATAATTCCACTTGAAAACATATTTGAGAAAATAAAATAAAGGGGCAAGTTATGCCTTAAATATTAATTGGACTTTTATTGTTTTATTTGTTCTATTCAAATTTTGGCTGTGACTTGATGGTACTTATTTAGAAAGTATTTTTAATCCCAATACTTGTGTGGTGTTTTATTTAAGAAACAATTTTTATGTTCTAAAACCTATATTTTAAAATAGACATTAAGTTTCAAAATTCCTTTTAACCACATTTCAAAAATTCTTGTGATAAAATAATATTTAAAATTTTATTCGAAAGTTTCAAAACAAAGACTTTGATTTTACAAAACTATAGGAGTTGGTTTGAATTGATTTGGATTTATAAATCAAAAGTTATAAAAGTTTTCAGAAAAGAAAAAGAAAAAGGAACAAAAAAAAGCCAACTGGGCCGAAGCCCAGCAGCTATTCGCGCGCGCAGCGCACAGCAGCCCGCAGCCCACTCTCTCCCCCTTCTCTCACTGCCATGTGGGCCTTCCCTGGATGACGTCAGCGACGATGTCAGCGTCTTCAACCTCCTGCGCAAGAAAATCTCCCCGAATCTATCTCGAATCCAAACGGAAAATTCGTTCGTTTAAACGAACCCTAGCCAAATCCCTCTTGCCTATATATAACCTCCGAGTTCCTCTCCGTTTCCCCTCAAAAATATCCATCTACGAGCCGCTAGGCTGCTCGTATTCGTGCTCACCGTGCCGCCATTGCCGCCGACGTCTTCTTCAAACTCCGGTGCACCCCGTCGACACCGAGCCTTCCCCCTTGTACCATCCTTCCTCTCTCTGCTCAGCGCATCTCCCTGACCCTTTTCTTGTGCTCTAGATCAACGCGTCCGTCCGTGACCCTCGACCGCCGCCGCGGGAGCTTCTCCAGCGAGCAACCTGGGAAGGAGGAGAACACGCCCGTGACCCCGACCTCGCCATCAAGCTCGCCTCGACTTCCCGCATCCAGTGGTAACGGAACCCCTCCCCAAAACCCTCACCTTGCACGCGTTGCTCGACGTCGGCCATGGCGCCGCCGCAGTTCGTGGTCACCGGAGCAGCTCCGGTGAGTCGCGTCGTTCAGTTTTTGGTCAAAGCCTCAGATCCGCCCGATGCCCACCGAACGGCCTAGATTAGATCCACTTACCGAATCGGTACGATCCATCCAGGACTGTTAGATCCAGATCCAACGGCGGGCGTCAGATCACTTAAGCACGTCAGCAGGCAAGCCTCGTCAACAGCTCCGTCAGCAACAACGTCTACGCCACGTCAGTGGTCAACGCCACGTCAGCGCCAGCGTGGAGAAGAATTTTCTCTGTTTTAGTTTTAATCAGCTTTTTTATAGAAAAACCCCTAGACTTTGTTTCTTTCATTAATTTTTTTGGCTCGACCAAAATTTGCAAACTTTATATTTTTGGAAATCTTATGACATGTAGAAACTTTTGGCACAGTTAAATTTATGTTTTGACAAATTCAAATTGGTTCAAATTTTAAATTGTTTGTTTAAGTAATTTTTGACTTAACTTGAGTTTTAAAAATTATTTTTGGGCAAATCCAATTGCTATAACTTTGTTTAGTTAACCTTTGGCTGTAGGAACCATCATAATATTTTGTAGATTATTTTTCTACGAATTTCTATTTATTTGTATTTATCCTCTTTTTAGGAGGATTTTTAATTATATTTAATGATTAAAAATTATTTTCTTCACCAAATTTCGAGCTATTTTTAACTTAGAGTTATCTTAGAAGGTTGAGATGCATGACAAAGTACAAAAAAAAAATATGGCTTCTCAAATCATTTTCCATAGAAAATATTTTGATAACTCTTATTGCCAATATTTTTCCTTAGAAAAATTTGGCATCTTAAAATTGGTTAAGTATTTTCCTTAGCAAAATTTAGCATTTTATAAATGGTGTACTTTCCTTAGAAATTATCTTCTCATCCTTGGGTTTCTCAACATGAAGCTGGAAGGCCAATGAAGGACACCAAGAAAACAGATTCCAGAAGCGTCTCCAAGAAGTAAAAGTATTTAGAAGAAAATCAAGAGGAACTTCAAAAAGACCAACCACCTATTTTTCTCTAAGTCTTTCTTTCTTTTTCTTTCCTCTCCATTTGACTTAGTGGTGTAGCAAGTTAAAATTAAGACCAGCCCTGGTGGTACCAAATGATGAAGTCTGCAAAATCATCAAGTCCTACAAGAAGCAATGGAGTCACCACACCAAGGAAGGAATGACAAGGAAGATTGAAGATGATCCTTGATGACCAACTACATCCTTCTCTCTTATATCCTTTTCTTTCTTCCTAATTCTGTCTTTTACTTTGGACATAGACAAGTCTTCGTGTTTATGACTAAGTCCCTAGAGTGCTAGTTGAGGATTCTTTGAAGACCAAACATGTGAAGACTTGGATCGACAATACCACCAATTTAAGTGGATTATATCAAGTTTATTTTTCCTAACCTTGACCTTGACCTAGCCAACTTGATTAAGTTATTTTGTCCATGTTACTAAGTTGTTTTGCACATCATGCATGTCATATTTCCTTAGAGTATTTCTTTGCATATCATGCATGGCATATTTTTCCTTAAAAAGTTTTTGGTATGATTGCATGTTTATTGTGGCTTGTTTGATGTGTTAGAAACCTCGAAGAGAGACGAAGGATTTTGCAACTGCTACTCCTGCTCTCCCTGTTGCCAAGGCAAGTGGCACACCCTCATGAATTTCCTAAGTATTTTTTTCTATGCACGACTTAGAGTATTTCTTTATATGCATGTGTTGGATAGTATTGCTATACTAAAACTACTATCTCATGTTTACTAGTTGTGTCTAGAATCCTATGATAACTTAGTAGAATTATTGATGATATGCAAAAGTGTTTATTGAAAAGCTTAAATTCTACTAAGTTAAATGAAACACCTGGGTGGATTTGGTATTGATTGGATGTATGAGTTTAGTGTCTACTCAGGACCATGTTCATGGGGGTTTTCACCTAAGATAGTTTACTATACTTAGGACCATGGTATGTGGGGGTTCTTACCTGCGAGTTCACTTGAGGACGGCCACTCGGGAACAAAGGGACCAAAGTTTACTCCAAGTGAAGATGCTTCCAGTGCAGCCACGTGGTATAATGACTCTGCCTTGACTTTTCTCCAAAGGTCTCGTCTTAGGCTTCTCCTTTCCTTTTCACTACATGAGGGTCAAGGACAGAAGGGTGGTTTGAGTCTCGTGGTTAAAGTGCACACCCTCTCGAGAGTTAAAACTAAGTACTTAGCCGTGTCCCCGGTTACGGACAATTTGAGCAGCTGATCAAGGACGTCAACGGAGGCTCCCAACATTCCAATTTCTTAAGTTAAAATTTTGAAGGTTGAACAAAGGTGGACAAGAGGGCGATTTTCATGCCATACCTGTTTTGACAAAAGAAAAGTGTTTTATAAAGAGATAGGAAAAATTGGCTTTATGCAAATTAGCCTTGAACTCCACCAGCCAAATATGCATATAGGTTATTAGAGTTATTCCACTAAGTGTCCACATAGTGTCACTTGCCAGTTCCATTTTTAATGGTTCTGACCCACTCCGTTGCAAAATTTTATTTGTTGCAGATTGTTCTGACGACGAGTGAGTTTACGTTAAGGGTTTCGAGTCTGCAATCAACATGCTCGCCTGTGGCGCATGAAGATGATGGAGACTCCATGAAGAATAAATTTCCGCTACTTTAATTATTTCAAGCTAGCCTTGGGCTATGCAAAGATGTATTGAACCATTTATTTACCAAGTACTGGATCATTCGTGTAATAATGATACAATGTTGTGATATTCGTCTTAAACTGTGTGTGCAAATGTCAACAGATTTTTGTTGATGCGGGACCCCACCATATTTCTGTGGCGCACGCCAGCTTGCATGCGCCACAGTATTCTGTGGCGCATTGTGCTTAGTGCGCCACTGAAATGTTTTTGTGGCGCATTGCCAGTTTGGTGCGTCGCAAAATGTCGTTCCATAGAAAGGCACTTCCCTACTAGTATCTGGCCGCCCGGAAGAAGTTACCTGTGGCGCACCAAATATTTTGTGCGCCACATGTAAATTTTTACCTGTGGAGCACAAGAAATTTAGTGCGCCACAAGTAAGTTGGTCGATGGCCCTCCGAGCCAGTGCGGTAGGACAAAGATTATTTGTGGCGCACCAGAAAACGCGTGCACCACAGGTAACATAAAAGGAGGGAGAGTACCTGTGGCGCATATCTCGTGCGCCACAGGTAGTTATGCATGCCCATGTATGACACCAACCACCCGTACGTCTCTCCCTCCTTATCCTTCCGCCTCACCTCAAAAAAAGAAAAGAAAAAACCCCTCCTTTTCTCTCCCCGGCCCGCTCTCTCTCCCCCTGGATCCCCTCCCTCTCACCACTCGCGCCGCCTCCGCCCCCAAACCCTCGTCAGCTCCGGCTCGTCGCCTCCCCCGCCACCCGCTGCTGCCTCCGGCTGCTCAGTGAGGTTCCTCTCCTCCTCCTCAAACCCTCGTCGCCCCCCCCCCCCCCCGCGCCCGGCGCAGCCGGAGGCAGCAGCGGCGGCGGCGATCCCCACGGCAACGCGGAGGTGTCCGGCGTACGCTGTCCTCAACCTCGACCTTGCACCATGGACGCAGCCGTCCTCGCTACCCCGCCGTGCTCCGCCGCTCCCCTCCCCTCCGCATCGAAATCCGGGCTCCTACGTGGTGGACACGGCCGCCGTGGCAAGGCACCGCCACTAGGCGCTCAGCAGTGGCACCCGGTGGCGCCCAAAATCCCAGTTCCCTCACCGGCGCGCCCACCCTCAAACCCTAGGTCTTGGCCGACGCCGCCATGGCCTCCTTCGCCTCCCTCCTTGGCTCGATGTATAAAGGTACATACCTGAGCAAATGAACACTAGAAAGTATGCAAGTGTGCTTTTTATTTTGCGTCAAATGCAAGTGTGCTTTCTGGCTTCTGATTCGAATGTGTTGTTTTCTTAAAACTAGGACTAGGGCTGAGTATAACTAGCTTAGAAATATTGGAGTTGTGGTCTAGTGCTTGCATAATCGTACAACTAGCTTAGAAATATTTTGTAGACATATCGGATGTAGTTTATTTGTTTTTGCATGTATCATGACTTGGCAAATTTTGGCAAGTACTTCATGAGTTAGATACAAATAATTTCCATGCTTGTATGTGATGCCTAGTTTCTAATACAAAAGAATTTACTTAGTTTCCATTAATATTCTTCTTGCTATGATTTTCCAAAGAGAGATACTCACTATTCTGAATCTTTTAACAGCAGAGTGGTATTTGTGGTTATGGCCTGGTTAACTTCACATTGACTAAGTAACTTAATTATATAAGTAAATAATGCGCATATTGAGGTCAGTGCCATCTTAAAACAGAATTAAAGCATAGCACATTTCCTATTGGTGTTGTGTTTCACCCTTTGTTCGGTAGGATAAACGGGCTAGTGCGCTGCAGAAATATATCACAGTTGTTAGCACCCGTTTTTGGCAGATTGCCAGTTTCAGGTTCAAGGAGGATTTGGCGGCTTAAAGAAGGCAACAAAGAAGGCTAAAATGGTGATATGGGAAGCTTTCCAGGAAAAGATGGCCGGAAGAAGGCTGCCAATAATCCGGCAACCGGAACAAGGCGGAAGCTGGATTTAGGAGTGCGAAGTTGCCTGAAGACATAGCGAGCTAAGTCAATGTTGTCAAGACAAGGCGGCAGAAAAGAAGTCAACATTGTCAAGACAAGACGGCATAAAGCCAACTTTGTCAAATACAAGCCGGCAAGTCAACTTTCCACCGATCAAGGCAGAAAAATAGAAGACAACTTTCAAGGTCAAGATCAAGGCGGAAAACGAGAAGACAACTTTCTAAGATCAAGGCTGGAAAATGGGAGGCAACTTTCTAAAAGAAGCCGGACAGAAATCCGGGTCTAATACGAAGCCGATCAAGATATCTCGTCTCTAAGAAAGAAGGCAAGTTTGAAGCCAATACGGAAGGGAAAAAGGCAACTTTCCAGTAGCCAGCAAGTTGGAAGCCAGTACGGAAGGCAAAAGGCAACTTTCCGAAGTAGCCAACAAGTTTGAAGCCAACGTTGCCGGCCAAAAGTTGCCTATTTTAGAGATGGATTCGACTTAGACTATGATTTGTAAGCCTTGTAGAAGTCCATTACTTGTACGGGAAGTCCAGCCGCCTCATATATATGTGAGAGGTGACGGCCGATTGAAATTAAGCAAACAATCGACAACCTATCAATTTTATCTCCTCAAACCCTTGTTTATGCTTCCGTTGTTCGGCGACTTCATCTAGATTTCGCCGGGTATCGAAAACCGAGCTGAGAGCGGCCAAGTCCGGCTTAGTTCAGCCAATCGTCGCCGGCTTCCTCAGACGGGGCTTCCCGAGGGGCTGGGGCGTCTGGTCTAAAAAGCGCCTGCTTGCTGTCTTGCGTATCGCGCTGGAAGCAGGCCTCCCGCGGGGCGAGTTGCGGAGTATCTCCCCCGGCACCGCGGGTACACGAGGACGTGTTCGTGTGACGCGTTTCGAGCGCAACACACTTTTTGGCGACTCCGCTGGGGACGATTCGATCTGAAAATTGGACAGCAATGACCAATTCCAAGACCGACGCTGCCGGTATCAATACCGACAACATCATCAAGCCAACTCTCGAGAAGTTGTCGGAAGAACAACGCCAAGGTCTGGAGGCGTGGAAGAAGAAGAGAGATGAGGAGTTCGAGGCGCTGCGAGCCAAGCGGGATCAAGAAGATCAAGACCTGTACTTATCCAGCTTCAAGGTAGATCGGCAAGGTATAATCTCGCCGATCAAGGAGCCGGAATTTGTACCGCTGGATGCCAACATTGACAAACCCGCTGTAAGTAGTAGCCTTTTTTCCTCTGAACAGATAGCCGAAATTCAATTTCATGTTTCGCAAGGCACTGCCAATGTTTACGACCTTATGCTAGAACATGAAAAGGCTAAGAAAAACACGTCCCATGACCAACCATCGGACAAACAACCGATCGGTCAAAGTAGGGAAAACCAACTTGTGCCTACGCTGCCATGTCCAACTCCTGTCCAGAGTATGCCTAACTCGGCAAGCCAGCCGAGTCAGACAAGGCGGATTCTGGGTCATGAGTCAATGCCGAATCAAAATTCGGCTACTTGGGTGCAAGCTGGCCCTGCCGCCAATTCTTCTCTCGTGCCGGCTCAATCGGCCATTATGGACGATTCCTTAGCCGAATTCAGGAGAAGATTGGACCAGATAGCTTTTGACAAGCTCGGGGTGATGCCAAAACATAGAACTTACACTAAGCCTTACCCCGATTACTTTGATCTGCAACCTTATCCACCTGGTTATAGAGTCCCTGAATTTGCCAAATTTAATGGGGTGGATAGTAAGTCAACATGGGAACATATCAGTCAATATTTGGCTCAATTAGGCGAAGCTAACCATGATCACATTAAAGTTCGCCTGTTCTCATTGTCTTTAACCGGCATTGCGTTTTCTTGGTTTTCGGCTTTAGCTCCTAATTCTATACATACATGGTTTCATCTAGAGCAAAAGTTCCATGAACACTTCTTTGCCGGCGAAATAGAGTTAAAATTGTCTCACCTTACATCGGTTAGGCAGAAGCAGGATGAATCGGTATCTGATTACGTCAAGAGATTTAGAAATACCAGAAACCGATGTTATAGTTTGGCAATAACTGAAAGAGACATGGCTGACTTGGTTTTCAATGGTTTAAGGTCCTACCTGAAAGAGAGGTTAGAAGGACATGAATTCTTGTCTGTTGGCCAAGTCCAGGAGAGAGCGTTGGCTCAAGAGAGCCGGGTCAATGAGTCAAAAGACTCGCATCGGATGAGCAGGAGCCGGCTTAATATTGTTGACAACGATGCCGACTCCGGTGATGAAGCCGATGTTTATTCCGCTGAGTTTGTTTGGCCCAGCAAGGCCAAACCATACATGTGTGATGATCTAAAGCCGATTCGTAAAAATCGGGATGACGAAATAAAATGCAGCTTTGACGTAGGCAAGTGTGATAGAATATTTGATGCCTTGTTGAAGGATAAAGTGATAAGGATAAATCATGTTATACCATCGCCTGATGAATTAAGGCGGCGGGCTTATTGCAAGTATCACAATTCTTTCTCTCATGCTACTAATGATTGCAATGTCTTTCGTAAACAGATCCAATCGGCCCTCAACGACGGACGATTGAGCTTTGCCGGCATGGCAATTGATACACAGCCGTTTCCAGTAAACGTGCTAGATCTGGAGGGAAAGAAAGTTCTACTTCGGCCAGAGGCAGCCGAAGCCGCTAATAAATCAAATGTTGTTGTTGGTGAACCCAGGAAGGTGGCCAGCAGCAAGGCGGCAGGAAGACAAGTTATAGTGAGCCGGCAACCCGATGGAGGCGAAGTCATCAAGATTACCATCAACAACCCTACACTCGGGGGGCAAGTACCACGGCCAGACAAGTCGCCGCCTAGATTTATCAAGCCCAAGAGCCCAGAAGTTGGCAGATGGAAGACAAACCAGGTTGAATATAGACCAAGGAAGACAAAGCCAACTTTTGACATGCTGCTGAACAAGTACGTGCGCCAGGCCGGGTCGAGGTCGCACCAGTGGCAGTATGGGAAACGACCAAGGTCACCATCCACGGAGGAAAATAGCCGGCACCAGAGGCCGGCTGACGAGGTCAAACGCAGGGCAATCCGGCCATCTATGCAAAGCCGGCTTGTGTATCCCGGAGACATGTCATATTGGCGGATCAAGGCGCAAGGTGCTAAAAAGGCGGAGCCAGAAGGCGGATTAGTCTCAGACAACTTATTGGTTGTTGGAACTCATGTGCTAAAATTGAAGGACCCGATTACAGAGCCGGCAAACAGTGAGCCGATACTTGCTATCGCGCCAAAGCCAGCAACCAATGATCATGAAGCTAGCTCCAGTCAAGCCATGAAAGCTCAACCCCGGGATCCAAAATATACTCAGCCAAAGTGGTGCCCGCCAGGTATAACAAAGACACAAAAGCGGAAACTGCAAAGAGCAAGGAACCGGGAGAAGGCAGAAGAAAGAGCTGAGCAATCCAGGGACGTCAAATTCAATGCTGAGCGACCAATGTTGCCGGCGCAAAAGTGGATTCCTAGGCCAGTCCTTATGGCGGCTTCCGCACCAACTACCATGAGTCCTGCTGTCGATGGAAATAGAGCCGGCAGCTACGCCGGCTATCACCTATTCTTCATGGGCTGACGAAGTCGAAGCAGCAGACTTGGCGATGGCAAGTTTGGCAAAGGAGCTGGCAATCCAAGATCCGGCCACAGAGAAGCCGGCAAGTGAAGACCTCGCAATGGAAGAAAAGGCAGAAGAAGAACCAGCAATGTCAGAGTCAACAATGGATGAGTCAGGCAATTTGACAGATGAAGATCTGCTAGATTATGAAGAATCGCCGACTCGACAGGAATGGACATCAACATGGTGTATTACTTGCCGGCCGAGTTCCGTGCTGTCAAGAAGGCGAGGTTGCGCAAATCAACTTTGGACCAAAAATGTTGTCTTCGAAAAACCTGACAAGCCGGTGAAACACCTCAGGCCTCTGTATGTCAGAGGACACATTGATGGCAAGCCGGTCACCAGGATGATGGTGGATGGCGGCGCTGTGGTAAACTTGATGCCATATTCTGTCTTCAAGAAGCTACAACTAGATGATGGCGACCTGATGAAGACAAACATGGTGTTAAATGGGTTCGAAGGAGGAGAAGGAGTAGAAGCCAAAGGCGTTATCAGCTTGGAGCTCACAGTAGGAAGCAAGACTTTGGCTACCGCCTTCTTTGTTGCTGAGGTGCAGGGAAACTACAATGTGCTGCTAGGACGGGATTGGCTTCATGCTAACCAGTGTGTTCCGTCTACTATGCACCAGCAACTAGTGCAATGGGTTGACGACGAAGTTGAAGTTCCATGCTGACGAATCGGCATGCATTGCGTTAGCCGAGTCGATTGTTGACTGGCAACATTCTAATGTCACATGCCTTTCTGGGCGTGATTTATCCGGATTCGACTTCCTAAGTGCTACCAGGGACGGATTCGTGCCAGTATCTCTAAAGCCGATTGGTGCAATCGGCTGCCGCTCAAGTAGATGGATCAAAAATGAGTGGCTGCAGAAGCGTCTGGACGAGTATCGGACCGAAAGGAACGATATGTATGAAGCAATTGAAGAACCAGATGACATGGATAAGTTGGGACAAGGCTTTACATCGGCTGACTTGCTGGAAGAAGTTGACATTGGGGATGGCACTGTCCCTAGACCGACATTTGTAAAGCAAAAGTTGGCGGCCGATTATAAGTCTGAATTAATCGCGCTAGTCAAAGAGTACGTGGATTGCTTTGCATGGGAATACCACGAGATGCCTGGGTTAAGCCGAGAGTTGGTCGAACATCGGTTGCCTATCAAAGCCGGCTTCAGACCATACAAGCAGCCGGCTCGCAAATTTAATCCACTGATCTATGATCGGATAAAGGCGGAAATTGGCAGGCTTTTGAAAGCCAACTTTATTCGGCCCTGTAAGTATGCCGAATGGTTATCCAACATTGTGCCGGTCGAAAAGAAAGGATCCGACAAGATTAGGGCATGTATTGATTTCAGGGATTTGAATCGAGCCACGCCAAAGGATGAGTACCCTATGCCAATAGCCGACATGCTTATCAACGAAGCCTCAGGTCACAAAGTTATCAGCTTCTTGGATGGCAACGCAGGTTACAACCAAATATTTATGGCCGAAGAAGATTCGGCTAAGACGGCGTTTCGCTGCCCAGGCTTTGTTGGCTTGTTCGAATGGACC
This sequence comes from Poa pratensis, assembly GCA_947311845.1. Taxonomy (NCBI): domain Eukaryota; kingdom Viridiplantae; phylum Streptophyta; class Magnoliopsida; order Poales; family Poaceae; genus Poa; species Poa pratensis. The sequence goes on along the minus strand of CAMZMU010000081.1, from coordinate 19,501,296 downwards.
GTGATGACTTTTGGATTGAAGAATGCCGGAGCCACCTATCAAAGAGCGATGAACCTGATATTCCATGATCTTCTGGGAGTCGTACTGGAGGTATATATTGATGACGTGGTGGTTAAGTCGGACGGCGAGTCAAATCACTTGGCCGACTTGCGGCTGGCGTTTGAAAGAATGAGGAAGTACGGGCTCAAGATGAATCCTTTGAAGTGTGCCTTTGGCGTGTCGGCTGGGAGATTCCTTGGTTTCATCATACATGAACATGGCATAGAAGTTGATCCGGCAAAGATTGAAGCCATCCAGAAGATACAGGCGCCGGGTTGCAAAAATGACATGCAGAAGTTTCTGGGCAAGGTAAACTATTTGAGAAGATTCATTGCTAACTTGTCTGGAAAAGTTGATGCATTTACACAGATCCTTCGGCTCAAGAATGATGATGAATTCACCTGGGGGGCAAAGCAGCAAGAGGCGTTTGACAAGATAAAAACTTGCCTGTCTACTCCTCCAGTTCTCAGGAAGCCGGCTCATGGTCAACCTTTCCGGCTTTATATTGCTGCTGAGGACAAAGTGATCGGAGCTGCCTTAACTCAGGAAGCCGAAGGACAAGAGTACATCATCACTTATCTGAGTAGACGTTTGCTGGATGCCGAGTCAAGGTACAGCTTTGTAGAAAGGTTGTGTTTGTCTCTTTACTTTGCCTGCACCAAATTGCGACATTATCTGCTATCCAGTGAATGCAAAGTCTTTGGTCAGACCGATGTTCTCAAACACATGATACAAAGGCCGATTCTTAGTGGGCGAATCGGCAAGTGGGCGTACGGGTTGATTGAATATGATTTGGCTTATGAACCACTAAAATCTATGAAAGGCCAAATTGTAGCTGACTTTATTGTTGAACATCGGATTGACCTGGAGGAAGAAGCCGGCTTAAATATTGTGTCGGCTGTACCGTGGAAGCTTTATTTTGACGGCTCAGTCTGCAGCAGCGGACAAGGAGTTGGCATTGTGTACATCTCACCACACGGTACTGTTTTTGAAGCCTCTTGTCGTCTTGACTATTTATGCACTAACAATGAAGCCGAATACGAAGCACTTCTATTCGGGCTAGAAATATTGGTGGACGCAGGGGTAACTCATGTCGAGGCATATGGAGATTCGTTGCTTATTGTCCAGCAAGTGGCCAAGATTTGTCAATGCAACAGCGGGTCTCTCAACATTTATCTTGATAGATGCCTGGATATGATTTCAACGTTGGATTATTTCCACATATCTCATGTTCCTAGGCAAGACAATTGGCTTGCGAATGAGTTGGCACAACAGGCATCTGGCTATCACGTCAGTCGTGGTTTATTCTTTATCAAGGAACAGCCAACAACTCATGTTGCCAACTTGGAGGAAGCCAGTCAGGAAGCCGGCTTGTTGGAGCCGGCTAAGGAGAAAGCCAAACAGGAAGCCGGCTTGTTGGAGCCGGCTAAGGAGGAGTCAAGTGACAACTTGGCGGACGACTGGAGACAACCTTATATTGACTATTTACAAGATCCAAGTCGAAAAACAGACAGAGCAGTTCGGCGCCTAGCTCTCAAGTATACATTGGTGGATGCCGCCTTATATCGCCGAACTGCCGATGGTCTTCTTCTAAAGTGCTTGAATGAAGACGAAGCTAGAGTTGCCATGGGAGAGGTACATGATGGTTTATGTGGAACACATCAGTCGGCCCACAAGATGAAGTGGATGCTCAGGCGAGCAGGTTTTTATTGGCCGACAATGATCAATGACTGCTTCAGATATTACAGGGGATGTGAAACCTGCCAGAAGTTTGGAGATATTCAGTTGGTGCCAGCTTCACCTCTTAATCCAATTATAAAACCGTGGCCTTTCCGGGGTTGGGCGCTTGACTTTGTCGGCATGATCCATCCGCCTTCATCCAAGGGGCATCGGTTCGTATTGGTGGCTACTGATTATTTCACCAAGTGGTCTGAAGCAGTACCTCTCAGAAACATGACCCACAAGGAGGTGATCCAGTTTATTACAGAACATATCATCCATCGATTCGGCATTCCGCAGACTCTTACCACAGATCAAGGTACTTCCTTCATGGCTAAGGAGGTGAAGCAATTTGCCGAATCACTTGGAATCAAGATGCTCAGTTCATCTCCCTACTATGCACAAGCCAACGGACAAGCCGAGTCAAGCAATAAAATCTTGGTCAAATTGATCAAGAAGAAGGTACAGGATCATCCAAGGAGGTGGCACGAGGTACTGTCCGAAGCATTGTGGGCGCACAGGATCTCAAGGCATGGAGCAACCAAGGCAACTCCTTTTGAGTTGGTGTATGGACAAGAAGCCGTTTTGCCAGTAGAAGTGAATCTGGCTGCCTTGAGGCTTGCTAAGCAAGATGACTTGTCGGCTGAAGACTACTGCAGCTTGATGATGGACAATGTTGATGAAGTAGCCGACAAGCGTGTTATTGCCTTGCGAGAAATTGAGAAGGAAAAGTTGCGGGTGGCAAAAACTTACAATAAGAAGGTCCGGCTAAAAGACTTTCAAATTGGCGACTTGGTCTGGAAAGTTATATTGCCAGTTGGCTCTAGAAGCCGGAAATTTGGCAAATGGTCCCCAAACTGGGAAGGGCCGCTGCGAGTCGCGAGAATAGTACCCGGCAACTCTTATCTGGTGGAGACATTGGAAGGCAGCATGTTGCCTCGAGCTATCAATGGGAAATACTTGAAGAAATTCCACCCGAGCGTGTGGCAAACTGCATGAGTTGCACGTATGGCCGATATACATATATCGCCCTTAGCATATGGCCGATGAGCTTAAGCATCGCCCTTAGACAAAAACTTCTACATTGAATATTTTCTAGTACGCAAGCTCTACTAGAAAACAGGGGGGCATGTGTTAGCACCCGTTTTTGGCAGATTGCCAGTTTCAGGTTCAAGGAGGATTTGGCGGCTTAAAGAAGGCAACAAAGAAGGCTAAAATGGTGATCTGGGAAGCTTTCCAGGAAAAGATGGCCGGAAGAAGGCTGCCAATAATCCGGCAACCGGAACAAGGCGGAAGCTGGATTCGGGAGTGCGAAGTTGCCTGAAGACATAGCGAGCTAAGTCAATGTTGTCAAGACAAGGCGGCAGAAAAGAAGTCAACATTGTCAAGACAAGACGGCATAAAGCCAACTTTGTCAAATACAAGCCGGCAAGTCAACTTTCCACCGATCAAGGCAGAAAAATAGAAGACAACTTTCAAGGTCAAGATCAAGGCGGAAAACGAGAAGACAACTTTCTAAGATCAAGGCTGGAAAATGGGAGGCAACTTTCTAAAAGAAGCCGGACAGAAATCCGGGTCTAATACGAAGCCGATCAAGATATCTCGTCTCTAAGAAAGAAGGCAAGTTTGAAGCCAATACGGAAGGGAAAAAGGCAACTTTCCAGTAGCCAGCAAGTTGGAAGCCAGTACGGAAGGCAAAAGGCAACTTTCCGAAGTAGCCAACAAGTTTGAAGCCAACGTTGCCGGCCAAAAGTTGCCTATTTTAGAGATGGATTCGACTTAGACTATGATTTGTAAGCCTTGTAGAAGTCCATTACTTGTACGGGAAGTCCAGCCGCCTCATATATATGTGAGAGGTGACGGCCGATTGAAATTAAGCAAACAATCGACAACCTACTTTTATCTCCTTAAACCCTTGTTTATGCTTCCGTTGTTCGGCGACTTCATCTAGATTTCGCCGGGTATCGAAAACCGAGCTGAGAGCGGCCAAGTCCGGCTTAGTTCAGCCAATCGTCGCCGGCTTCCTCAGACGGGGCTTCCCGAGGGGCTGGGGCGTCTGGTCTAAAAAGCGCCTGCTTGCTGTCTTGCGTATCGCGCTGGAAGCAGGCCTCCCGCGGGGCGAGTTGCGGAGTATCTCCCCCGGCAGCGCGGGTACACGAGGACGTGTTCGTGTGACGCGTTTCGAGCGCCACAACAGTTCTTATTAATTTTCTGTTAACCACTGTCATTATATCATTGTATTTTAACTGATCATTAGCTTATAGAAACACTATAGAACACTCCTAAGCTTCTTAGCAGCAGCCTGTTCAAGTCATATGCTAGTATTTGTGTCCCTTTCTATGGTGTATTGTAATATTGTTGGCATTGCTTAGCAGTTCGTAGCCGTCTGAATTAGCACAAGTGCTGACTTAGTCCAGTTCTGATCCCTGTAACTTAACCCATCACTATTGGTTCATTACCAGTACCACTAGGAGTATAATTTTTTATGCTTAAGACACATATATAATCTTGTCTTGCTCAGGTGTTGCGCTGCTGCTAAGTAACATGAGACTGCGGGTACACCGACATGGGGCTCCTAAGGCTCTCCTAGTAGACATTCATGCTTCCGACATTCTTCTAGTTCATCCACTGTAATATGAATGTTAAAATTCAGTTAAGAAGGCTAGGAGTAAAAATCTAGGGAGTAAGAACATATGTAGTGCAAGCACTACGAAGGTGTGAGAGAGGGGCGTGCGTGCGGGCTGATCTTCCGGAGCAGGTGGGCAGAGGAGCGCAGCCAGAGCATGGCGACCGGGAGCCTCGCCGCCGCCAGCGAGCGGGCGAGGGGAAGGGGAGGGGAGGGGAGGGGAGGGGAGGGGGAGGAGGGGGCGGCGGCTTAGGTTTGGATTTCTCTCCCGAATCCACGCCATAACTGCACCTGAGGCGGCGACGACGGAGACGGGTGCAAGCGGCGGGCTACCCGCAGCGGGCGGCGCCGCCAGCCTTGGGGCGCCGGAGCGTCGCCGGCGACGCCCGGAAGCGTCGGCGGAGGGCGCGCACGGTGGCGACGATCCCGGCACGGCTCGGAGTCCTGGCCGCCGATCCGCGCGAGGAAGTGGAGGCGGCGACGCCGGAGCTGCTCGAGTGCCCGGATTGGAGCTAGGAGCAGCGTAGAGGTGGCCGCGCGTGGCGGCGGCAGTGGCGAGCGGCGCGCGCGCGGAGAGAGAGGGGGAGAGGAAGTGTGGCGACGGTTTTGCACAGAAGCCCCTGACTTTTTCCAATTTTTCAACTAGGTCCTCGGCGGGCGGGTTTTTGCAAAAATGGCGCGCCAAAAATCGTGCGCGGGGCAACCGGTTGGCGACCGATTCAACCGGCTGCTTACCGGACGACGTGTCACTTTGCTATTGGTAGAAATTCGGCCTACACTGTATCACGTACAGTACAGCCGACGCGGCCGTTTGCTGGCCGTCCGATTGCGCCGATCGGACGGCCCTGGTTTGGAGGCGACGTGGACAGTGAAATGGAGGCTGAATCCTACAGCCGACGCGGCCGTTTGCTGGCCGTCCCGATTGCGCCGATCGGACGGCCCTGGTTTGGAGGCGACGTGGACAGTGAAATGGAGCCTGAATCCTATCAGCTTTTATATATGGATCTATTTAATCTAGAGATTTTTTTTAAAATAATATCTTTTTAAATATGAATTTCGACAGTAGCATGCGCGGAGACGAAATTTGAAAAATAGCGTGCCGTCGGTCCCGAGTGGGCCGAAACTCGACTTTTGGTTGCGGCCGAGCCGAAAGTCGCCTGTCGGCTGCATGAGCTGCACGCGCGACAGGCCGGGCCCGCGAGAGTTTCGGCCGGGAGCGAGCCGAAAGCAGCTTTCGGCCTAGACGAGGCCGAAACCTGGCTGCTCCCGTGACGTGCCTCCTTTCTTCCTCCCTTTCTTCTCTTCTTCCTTCCCTGGTTCCTCTTCCTCCGAGCTCCTCTCCTCTTCCTGCTCTTCCTCCCTCCACCAAATCCAGGCCAAAAAACTTGTGCTGCCACAGATTTGATCGGTAAAAAAGAGAGAGGAGGGACGGGGCATCCAGAATTTGTGGATGGGATAGCTTTTTGTGGAGTCGTTTTGAGGTGTGGAGGTGGAGGATTGGGAGCAATGGTGGTCAACAATGGTGCCTAGTGATGGTACAAGTTGTTGTTTGAGAAGGTGGTGTTGTGCTGGAGCAGTGGTGGCGGCAGATTGAAGCCGGAGAGCGGCGCTGACCGATCGACACGCGTCAAGGGTAAACCCTTATTAGTCACTAGACAATTATTGTTTAGTGTAATAATACTCTGTTAGTGGACCGGTGCATATTAAGTATTTTGTTGGTGGTTGCGTTAGTAGTAGTGTAGACACTTTTAGTCAATGGATTCGTTAGTATTACTGTCGGAATAATTTATTTGGTGGATGCGTTAATATTATAGTACTATTATTTGTTGATTAATGCAGTGTAGAAATTTTGCGATCGGTTAGAATAAATATTATTCATTGGGCGTCATATTTTTCAGTGATCGGCATCTAATGATGCTATAAATTTGTTTAGGTCATGGAAGTGTTGAAATTGTTGTGCACTATGGCGCCGGTAATGTCGGTGTAACCGAGTCAGGTGTTGATTTGAGTGAATTTGGGAATATGTCGATTCAGCTTACAGACCCAGTGAATTTGAGAATAGCTGCCATTCAGCAGTATTTCACGATAAATTTCGGGTTTGATCCTAATATCTGGACTGTTAAGATTCAGTCTGTATGGAGCAAATCCCGTACAAATATTTTTCGGGAGTTGTTGCCGCTTGATCGGACAAGTCAGTGGACATCTTGGCTAGCATCATGCAAACGCCGAGGTACACAACCTGAAATCCTGCTGGTATTTAATCTGAAAGAGAACAATTTGGAACACGGTGGCGGGGGTCCTGAGCATGGAGAGAGTAGTCAGTGTACTGGCTCAGAGAATGTTGATTTGTTTGGCTCCATGGAACATATTTCTGAATAATTATGAACCGGCACTTAGTAGTCAGTCGGCAGGACCTGCGCATGAAGGGGAGGCAGATGGGGATGAGTACGCAGGAACATTGCAGCAACAGATGTTGGACGAAGATGAGGATGGCCTTGCAGAAGATCTTGATTCTGATAATGAAAATGATGCTCCTGATGAAGATGATGAAGAGGATGTTGACGATGTGCCTATTCCTGACTCTTGGAATGAGGACAAGTCGAACATGACAGTCGTGCAAGACGGAAACTCTTCGTCATGGGAGTATCACATGAATAATATTCAAGTCGGTGCTCAGTACAGCACAAAGCAGCAGCTTAGGGAAGCCGTGATTAAGTGGGCTTTGTCCACGCAAAGGGTTTTCCGCACTGAAGTCTCGAACAATAAATATTTGACTATGAGTTGTGTTGATATTAACTGTCCAGGAAGGGTGCATGGTCACTTACCGAAGTATGACGTGATGTGGGTGGTTTCAGGCTTCGAGCCGCACACTTGTGAAATATCGAAGACATTGAGTGACCATCCAAACCTGACTTCACTCTCATTGCACGCCTCTTGTATGATGAGATAGTGCGGACAAAAGACATGGTGGCGAGAAACATCATCTCGACAGTTAAGGCTAGATGGAATACAACCATTAAGTATGGGAAGGCATGGAGAGCAAAGCAGAAGGCTCTGGAGATGAGGTTTGGGACATTTTATGATGCATATGATAATGTTGTCCATCAAATTACCACATTGAGCGAGGGAATCCTGGCACCCATGCAGCTTTGCAACTATTTAAGATTCCCGAGGAGCCAAACTATTCTGTATTTTGCAGGATGTTCTTCTCGTTCGCAATATGCATCGAATCTTTCAAACATTGTCGTCCAGTGCTCTGCATCGATGGCACATTTCTCACAGGCAAGTACAAGGGACAGATACTGACCGCCATTGGTGTGGATGGTAACCAACAGATCGTTCCTATTGCCTTTGCCTTCGTAGAGTTTGAGAATTATGAGAGCTGGTTATTCTTTCTGAGGGAATTAAAAAAGGGGGTCGTGCAGGATCGGCCAAACGTGTGCATACTTCATGACAGACATCCAGGTATGTTGAAGGCAATCAAGGCACTACAGCAGCCTGCTGGGGACGAACCTGAACCATGGACTGACCTGCAGAGCCGATGGTGTATGCGTCATCTCGCTGCAAATTTTTACTCATGTTTTAAGAGTAAGCGGCTGATGAATCTGTTCAAAAGACTCTGCAATATGAATCAGGAAAGGAAGTACAATTTTCTGTGGGAAATACTCACTGAATTCACAACAAACAAGTGAAGGAAAGAAGAGCTGCACAGGCAACAGCGATCGCTGCGCAGGTGAGAGCTGCACAGGCTTCGCAGGCGTCTGCATCACAAACAGACGAAGGGGATCCTGTTGGATTGTGTGACTTGCCTGGAATTGACCCACCGGGAACGAAGAGAAAGAAAGGAAACCGAATACGGAATTTTGTAGAGTGGATAGAAAAAGAGCCTCCCGTGAAATGGTCTTTGTTGCACGATACAAATGGAGCACGATATGGCATCATGACAACCAACCTTGCTGAGGTATATAACTTCGTACTCAGAGGTAACAGGGGTTTGCCACTTACAGCACTTGTGGAGGGAATTATGCACGGAACAATGACATATTTCAGAGATAGACGTCAAGAAGCTGTCGAACATATTGAACGTTACCCCAACACACCATATTGCAGAAAGATCAGGTTGTACATGGAGAGGAAGACAAAGAAGGCACGTTTGCATGGCGTCATTAGGATTGGTAACGAAGAAGCCAGGTATGAGGTGCGCTTACCGACTGCGAGATTTGGTGCTGCTAATGAGATGAGAACCCACGAGGTTAAAATTACTGACGAAGCACCGCCATCTTGTGAGTGTACATGCAACAAGCCGAGGCTACTTCACCTCCCTTGCTCTCATGTGTTGGCAGTCTGTGGGCAGATGGGTTTGAACCCGTACTATTTCGTGTCACCGTATTACAGGAAGGAGGCAGTGGTGCATACCTGGACCGGGGAGATGGCAGGATATAGAGTTGTCGGTAACTTTACAAGGTTGATCCTGCAAAGCGAATGTACATTCCTCATCCGGCGACTAAAAGGACAACTAGAGGGAGACGACAGTCACTGCGCATCCGGAATGATATGGACGAGTCTGAAGCAGGTGGAAGCACTCGACAATGCTTGCTTTGCACTCAGTTCGGCCATAGGGAGAAGAATTGTCCTAAATACGACCAAGGAGCCGGTCCTTCGAACCAACGAGGGAGAGCTGTTCCTGCACGCGGTCAAGGCAACAGAGGAAGACGAGGGCGTGCACAACGTGGCTAGCACGTGGTTTTTATTTGTAATATGTAATATGTCGTGAAGACTATGTTTTTATTTGTATGTGTCATCACTATGTTCAAATATGTAATAAATCGTGAAGACTATGTTTTTATTTGTACGTGTCATAACTATGTTCGAATATGTAATAAATCGTGAAGACTATGTTTTTATGTGTCTTGCCGGGCGTTTACTTTGCAATTTATTATGAAGTACTTAATTAATCTATACTATGCAGATGGCTGGACGTGACTTGCTTGACGACACGATTGATGCCAACCATCGGGCTAGGATTTGGGAGTCTGGTACACAACCACCAGTGTTGCGTACTCGGACTCCAGGAGCTAATTGGGCGCTGCACCCCGCTTGGGTTGATCGGTACGTGAAACCTTATGTTCAATTATAAGCATCACTAGTACGCTAAAAATTGTTGACAGACTCGGGTCTTCTGTATGCAGGCTGGCTTGGTCTGGTCTGTTACCACTTGCTCGTCTAGTTGAGATGAGTCCAGAGCTGTCGGTTGTGATTCAGCCAGAGGCTGACGGACAGGAGGCCCAGCGCCTCCACCGTAGTGCTAGTAGTCGTGTCGGCGTGGACAAGTCATTGGTGAGCTGCTTAGTTGATCGGTGGAGGCCCGAGACCCACACGTTCCACTTTCCGTGGGGGGAGATGGCACCTACTCTTCAGGATGTGTCATACTTGTTGGGACTTCCTTTGTCGGGCGAGGTGATTGGACCGACGGACTCTCCAGTCGGTTGGCGTGACGCCATGCAGGCACGGTTCGCAGGCGTGCATCCGGAGAATCCAGAGTTGGTGTACAGTTCTCATGGTGTGAGACAGGCATGGCTGAACAATTTTCAGGTAAACCCATCGTTATTTTTAATGTTTAGTCTTTATCGATCGGTACGTCAATACTAACTAAATTCTTATTCATTGCAGATTAATAACTTAGGGTACCCTGAGATGGCTTTGAGTCAGCCGCAGATTACTAGAAGTCTGGAGGCCTATCTACTGTGGCTATTTGGCAAGGTGATGTTCACTGAGACTCACCAGGACACAATTACTGCACGCTGGATACCTGTGGCGCACGAGATTGCAGAGGCGCAGAGGGAGGAGGACATTGTGCCCCGGAGTTTCGGGTCTGCACTCTTAGCCGCTACTTACAGAGCGATGTGCAACGCGTGCGTGAAGAGCGAGAGGACATCTTCACTACTTGGATGTCCACTTTTTCTGCACCTTTGGTCTTGGGAGAGGTTCCCTGTTGGTAGACCTGACGTGAATGCGCACATCCCCTGGGACTACACACTCATGGAGCATAACCTAGCCGAAGCGCCTACGTTTGGCAGCACATGGGCACAGCGAGAGGTAAACATTTACATCATTTAGTTGTGTTCGCTCGACTTACTTTGTTATTTTACGGTCAACTAACTAGTTTGTTTATGTACAGAGAAGATTCAGGGGAGTCCAAGTCAGGAATTGTTATAGAGCATTCACTGAGTGGTTCGATGCGCTTCAGGACCACCAGGTTATATGGGAGCCATACGGGGATGTCGCAAGGCAGAGTAGATTCCCCGCGGGCTTTCTTACCTGTGCACGAGAGATCGGAGGTACTGGTTGACTACAGCTCGTATTGTGTTCGACGTCTCGGTGGAGCAGATGGCACAACATCGGATCATGAGACAGTTTGGAGGACGGCAGTTGCCGGTGCCTCCTACTCGACCTCAGCTCCCTTCCCACGTGCACAGGTAACTCTTCTAGATGAAACTATTTTTTCTATTTTGTGTACGCATCCAGTTGTTTTTAATTGCTCTACACGTATATATGCTACAGGTTAAGTCGTCAAGGAGACAGACCACTTGCAACTTGGCTACAGAAGCTCCAACCGTACATGGTAGAATGGGCGACTGCGACCGCGATTGAAAATCTATGGCTGGACAATGAGGCGTTTGTGCTGCTGATTTTGATCACTACCTCCAGACATACAGACAATCCACTCGCACACGGTTACTTCCGACGCTACAGCCTGATCAGATGCAGCCAGCTAGTGTGATCGACATGTACCCACTACACGGTATTGGGGGGCCGCGGTACTCTGCGGTACGTACTAAATTTATGTGCCTCCATTGCATAATCTATGCCTTCATACAAATTTCTAACATTTTTCCCTTACTAAACAGGCTGAGCAGATAGCAGAGATTCAGCGTGATGTGAGTAGGTACAACCCGCCACCTGAGTGCAGGCCATGGTTCAGACGACTAGAGGAGAAGCTACGACGTGTGTACAGTGTATACTTACCTGTTCCGGTTGCCGATGTTGTGCCACGCCAGCCAGCTCCGCGTCCTCCGCGCCACTCTACACCCACTCCGGATGCACAGGTATCACCTTCCGCACACTACACACATCGACACGACCCGAGACCTCGTTTTACACCTCCTCAGCCTAGGAGCACACGACCTACGTTCGAGGTCGGTTCATCATCTCACCAGCCGGAGCATTTCGAGCCGGGTCCTTCTCAGCCAGTTCCTTCCCAGCCGGGTACTTCGTCGTGGGTCATGCCCCTCATATGATGATGCAGCAGCCTGGTATGCATCAGTGGGGCATGCCACGTGATCAAGGTTTCGGGCAACACCCTAGTATGTACGGTCAACCGTCTTATGCAGAGATGATTTGGAGCGGGTTGCACCGCCTATGATCAGCCAATGCTCGATCTCGGTTAGTATGTTTTATTTTTTCCCACATATTACTCTTGTTCATCAACATCACATACTAACATACTATCATCTGCAGGTGGAGGTGGTTCGGCATACAACTCTCCACGATTTGACCAGGAGAATCCGATGTACTGTACGCCACCGCCCGTCACACAGCCTACGCAGGACGAGGACGAGGAGTCGCCGCTGCAAGGTAGTGGGACGCAGCCGCGACAGGATGACATGGAGTTGACAGTGCCTCGTCAATTGAGGGTAGCTCACAGGTACGGCAGATCAACGCCCGTCCAGCCCCCTCCTCGTCAGGCTCGGCCACACAGCAGGGGTCAGTGATATATTTGGGACATACTCGTACTTAGGTGTATGAGATATATCCGTATATCTATTTCTATGTGAGACATATTCATATTTATGTTTGTCTGTACGAGACATATTATATCTATGTACGAGACATATTATTATCTATGTACGAGACATATTATAATTGATACGAAACATCCCACATTGAATCGATAAATTAATTTAACATACAACTAGAGATCTACGTTACAACTTCACTAATTCTAAATACTGGATAGAACAAATTAAGGTACAACTTCAAATTACGATACAACACAAGTAAAACAAAGACTCTACCTATCTCCCATCGATGCAGCCTGCACCATCCGCCGTGTTGCCACCCTTACCCTTTGACGAAGATTCTGCCTTCTTGCCTTTGCCCTTGGACGAAGCTTCTGCTTCTTGCCATTACCCTTGCTCGATGCTTCAGCCTTCTTCTCCTTGCCCTTGCTCAGTGCTTCAACCCTCCTTTCCTTTGACGACGGCATGAAATCGTCGTCATCATCGCTGTCAACTACCCAGAGACAGGAACTACCGTAAAATTGACGGTCAGCTTCAGTTCGGTGGAACGGACTATTCGTAACTTTCCTGTCAAACTTATCTGCAAGCCTGAGCATTTCAGCACGAATTTGGAGCGGGGTCCTATACGGAAACCCATCGCGGCATAGCTTCGCCCCAAGCAAAACGAGATGACTCTCAGTGTGCAAAATTTCTTCAAATGAAACTACCCTCCCATCTACCTTCAAATTGCTCGAAAGCCTGGCGAGATGCTCGGATGCGGTATTGTGAAACCCGGACACACACTTCTCGCAAGGACCAATACACACCATGCTTGCGCTCAAGTGAGTATCATGCCTACCTTCGACTGGGTTTTATAGAACAACCGGTGGCGGGAAGAAATTGCACGGTGCCGGCATTTGGCGGGAAACGGTGGCGGGAACAATAGCGGGAGGTAATTGGGCGGGAAACGGTGGCGGGAAGAAATTGTGCGGGAAAAGGTGGCGGGAACAAATTTGGCGGGCAAAACTGCGACATATTGTGGCATAAGAGTAACCAGGGAAGGGGAAGGAGGAAGAGAAGAAAGGGGAGAAGAAAGATGCGCCTGCCGATGGTGGAGGGACTTTCGGCCCTCTCCTGGCCGAAAGCTGCTTTCGGCTCGCTTCGGGCCGAAACACGCGGGCCCCGCCTGCCGCGCGCGCAGAGCTGCTCAGAGCTGCATGCCGACACCCTACTTTCGGCCCCTCCAGGCCGAAAGCCTACTTTCGGCTCGCTCCGGACCGACGCCACTCTATTTTTCAAATTTCATTGCAGCGCGTACTATTACCCGAAATTACTATTAAAATTAATATTATTTATAAAAAACTCATTTAATCTATCTATATATATATCCACCGACCGCGCGCATGGTTAGTTCATCGTTGTTGTTGGCTCTTGTACACACGCATTGCTCCTGTTTAAAACAGCACAACGACGATCTTTACAGGCCAGTTCTATTCTATCCATTGCCTGGGTAGCTCATTGGGTCGTTGCAAACACGTGCGTGCAACCATGTACAGTTTTGGGCATGTGATCGCAAACACTAGCTAGTGGGCTTTCCATTCCGTGAGCTCCTAACCAAATCTGCTACTTTCTCCCATCCGAAAAAAGAGGCGTGACCTACACTTTGCAAAATAGTCCACGTGTTCCTTTCTTTCAACCCGCAGTCCACCTTATCCACAGTCCTCTCTCCGCTCGCCGCTCGTCGCCGCCGAGCTCCACGCGCGACGCCGCCGCGCACCCTTCGCTGGCGGCCGCCGCCGGCTCCGCTCGACCCTCCGTCGCCTCGTTCCCCTTCACCTTTCCTCGTCGTGTGGTCGTTGCCTCCGGCCAGATGCGGTGACTGCGAGGCAGCACACCACCATGAGCAATGGTGACACCAGCCAACAGGTTGCCGAGCTCCTCGTCCTTCCTGACCGCGAGCAGCACGTGCCGCGGGACGATGCGCCCCTTCTTGTTGTCCCTGGCGGCGTTTCCGGCGAGCTCGAGCACCCCGGCGGCGAGGTACTCGAGGACGGCGGCGAGGTAGACGGGGGCGCCGCTGCCGGCGCGCTGCGCGTACCGGCCATTCTTGAGGTACCGGAGCCCGGTCTTCACATAGCGTGTGACGGACTTCTTCCTCCGCCCGCCGCCGGCCTTGCGCCCGGCGGCGCCCTTCTTCCCCTTCGCGGCGGCTCCGGTGGCTGACGCGTCCATTGCTCGAACTGGCGTTTGCTGTTACAGCGGACGGCGGAACTGAAGGAGGTGGTCTGACGATTCTATAATCTTGAAGGACCTTTTTGTAAAGTGAAATTGCACTAGTTGGTCCGAATTTTTTTCAGATCGGAGGGAGTAAATATAACCGCATTTCACATGGACTTGAAACAAAATATGGTCGACTAGGGTGAGAACTGAGAAGAAGGGGCCAAAGCCATATATGAAGGCCCACGTTTTATTTTTATTTTTTGAAATGGCCCAACGGTTGTTGAATTCACAACAATCACTGATGAAGTTCTAGCGGACTTTGTCGAAGCGCCAACTCATGCTGACGATGTTCCATCTACCGCAGGTAAAGGGTTTGTGGCGGCCAGTCGAAGGCATCCGACGAAGAGAGTGCCAAACGAGCTTTCAGACCTCCTTCGAGAGCTCCTAGCAGCTGCTAGATTTGCGGCAACTCCCGATGAATCTACCGCCATAATGCATGAATCGTCTCTTGGGGATAAGGAAAGAGCGGTTCATCGCAGGAACCGTTGTGTAATGGAGAAGTGTGTGTGTGTGTGTGTGTGTGTGTGAGAGAGAGAGAGAGAGAGAGAGAGAGAGAGAGAGGAGAGAGAGGGAGTGTTGAGGGGAATAATGCGTCGGTTCCACTAGAAGCAACGTCGTGTCTCATGCGTTTCTCCACATTGCCACTTTGTATCCGCTTGCACTCGAACGAGCATGACGATGATGCATCATGTTTGATGATGCATTACTCATTTAGGTCATGCAGTTTTCATATCGATGATGCATTATTTATTTAGATCATGCATTTCTCATGAATAGAGAAAATTGCAAAAAACCACCACAATTGGTGGTCAAGCTTCAAAAATCACCGGCTTTCATTTAATTCGTAAATCACCACCGGTACATGTGTACGAGGATCCGGGGGTGAAGACGAAGTTTTACCTAGTTGATTTCATTGAATTAGATGTCATAGTTTTACCTAGTTGATCCGGGGGTGAAACTCGGTCATTTCTCTACCTAGCCTTGTCCTTGGTGCTTCGACATTCAGTTGATGAGAATAACTTGCACATACTCGTCATACCAAAGGAGCTCAAACCTTATGTGAAAGGCCCCTTTCCCATCTTAGGTGCGGTGCGGAAAGAACCGTGAGTGGTTCGGGTAAACCTTATGTTCTCTCTCTCTTTTTTTCAGCTCAGCTGCGAGGTGGTGTACAAGAGGCCTGGCAAGCGCGGAGCTACGTCCCTGCTGTGGCCCGTGGCCGGCAGCCGCAGCCGCAGCGCATGCATGTCATCGTCCATCTATCTCTGCCCGTTTTGCCTCCCTCGGTCTCAGCTCCAAGCCAGATCCAAACCCAATCTAGTACCATATACTCCCTCCGTTCCATAATATAAGATGTTTTAGGTGTTACTTGTTGTAAAACTGCGCAGCAAAAGTAGATTAAACAAAGAACAAGAACACAAATTTAATGTGGAAAACCCTTGCGGGAAAAAACCACGGAACGCAAGAAGGCGTATCACTATAATCGGAGGAGTATTACAATACACGAGAGGACAAACCCTCTACGTGCTATAGATCTGGTGGATCTCTCAATCTCACGATCTAATCTATGACTACCTCTAGCTATATATGGGGGGCAAACAACTCTCTGTCTTGGCGGACACGAAACGGAGTTGTAGACATGCCTTATTCCGGTAGGACTCCATATATGGTAAAACGGGATTAGGATTCAGAGCACAAGAAAAATAACACTCCACCTTGAGACGAATCCTCTATAACAGTCATAGATAGTATCAACTCCTCAATTAAAGTCAGCACAAGTAAACCTTGTGTCTTCAAACGTCCATAGGACGAATAAACTTCTCTCGAAATCATATTGAGCAAATAAATCGGTAGGTCGTCCAAAAAATAACACAGCTGTCAACAAAGCAGACGGGCGAAACTTGGGTCTCCCATAAAACCCAATAAAAGTCTGAGTCTGTGCCACTGACCTCCAAAACTGAAAAAACTGCCCAATCATCAAATGACATAAGTCATCATATCTCCTGTGGTGCCTGAATGAGCGCATAGCTCATAGTGCAACATCGTGGTGCACATAACAATGTGAAGAACTCATATCATGGAATCTGAACGTGCCAGAAAGCACAAATCTCGACAAATAATACTCATGCAAGAGCATCTGGTACGATGGCATCACGTATACCAAAACTGTCGACGATAATGAAAATCCATGACATGGTCAAAAACTGTCCTTGTAAAACAACTGTCGGATGAAAAGAATCTCCTCAACGTGCAACGGAGTATCAACTCTGCAATAGACCCCTCATAAAAGAGCAAAGACAACTGAATTGTACCGAAAGCTGAACAGTACTAATTATTGTAGTATCTAGTAGAAAACAAACCTCCTTGCACCATAACTGATACTCATCACGAACTGAATAAAACCTTCACATGCATAACAGCAAAATACTGGAGAGAAAAGAGTATATGCTGGCTACCAACAGGGTTAAATAATTAACTCCTCCATAATATTTTTTTCTTCTGATAACTGAATTTTGTTCTTCATAAAATTGCATCCATAACATCTCCCATGTAAATTCCATTGAATACGAACAATTATAAAACTTACTTGAAATTCCAGCCTTTAAATATGATAACCCAATGAACGAACAAGACGTCGTAGAACGCCGCATATAAAACCGCCTTAACGGTGAGCCTAAACTGCAGACAACTCAACAAACTCCACCTTGAACTGAATATCAAAACGATGATCATCTCAGCGGCAAATCATCGAACATAGGTGGTGCGGATAGAACCGGTATTGGGACCGGGATAGAGCGTGGGTCAACGCTCGAGCTGAAAACAAATTGTTTACTTTTGTCCATCTGTGCTAGATTAATCCACATCTTGACTTGACAAAACAAATCAGATAAAAATGACTCATAATAGAATCCATAACGCGGAGCAAATAACTGAAGTAAATAGCACCTGGTTATTTGGAAGAGTGGATGTAGCAATTCAAGAATCTGAAAACTAATTGATCTTGCCTTCACGTGAGATAGCAATGACTGATCGCTGATGGCTGTACCACAGGCACCTTGGTCTGCATGCGCAGCAGCGCGCCTCTTCTACTGCCGCTGCTGCCTTCGACACGATCAAACAAAAAAATCCAACTCGCCTTGGGACTTGGTCCTTGGTTAGATCTGTTACTCCAAGGCGACTCACGCGACTGCTCCTGGAATTGATACGAGCTAGAGGACAGCATAAATCAGTGGATCGGAAGTCGTACCGTACACGGACGAAAACTGCAGAAGAGGATCGTCGACTTGACGGACGCGATGCGTGATGCGATAAATCCGACTGCAGCGGACGGATCGCCGTCGCCCGAGACGCCGATGCAACTATGAAATCTCCGTCTTCTGGATCCGATCTCATGAACATGTGGCTCGATCTTTGGTGAAGCTGCTTGATGCCGCCATCTGCGGCCGTTGATCCAACGAAGATGAACGCTGCGACGGTGCAGCCCCGGGAGCGCAGCGGAAAGTCTCCCGGGCAGCGGACCGAAGAATCGTTCAGCTCTGATATCACTTGTTGAAAAACTGCGCAGCAAAAGTAGATTAAACAAAGAACAAGAACACAAATTTAATGTGGAAAACCCTTGCGGGAAAAAACCACGGAACGCACGAAGGCGTATCACTATAATCGGAGGAGTATTACAATACATGAGAGGACAAACCCTCTACGTGCTATAGATCTGGTGGATCTCTCAATCTCACGATCTAATCTATGACTACCTCTAGCTATATATGGGGGGCAAACAACTCTCTGTCTTGGCGGACACGAAACGGAGTTGTAGACATGCCTTATTCCGGTAGGACTCCATATATGGTAAAACGGGATTAGGATTCGGAGCACAAGAAAAATAACATTACTCATGTTGTCTAAGTACATACTAAAATGAGTGAACATGTACATGAAATGTGTCTAGACACATTTGTGTACATATGATTGTGTATAAAATCTAAAACATCTTATATTGTGGAACGGAGGGAGTATATTTGCCTGCAAATCGTCAACGTCCGGGAGAACACGGGTACGCACGTACGGCAGGCGGCCTGGTGCATACGTGCAGTGGAGATCGACTCAAGTGCGCATCTGTTTACGTCCATGACGCAGGTGGCAGGTGCTGTGTCCTTTTCTCAGGGCCCGATGCGCTGGATGACACAGCAGATTTGTGCCAACAAGCTTCGGCACCCCGAAAATCCGTCCGCCACCTCCAATTTGTGTCCGCTTTGGCGTCCCCACACCCCTGGAATGGCCGTATTTTATCATTTTTCACATTTGCAATAAAAAAAAGCATATGCGGACGACAAATCCGGCTACAGAATTGTAAATAAACATAGCTCGGCCATACGACAGTCGGCACCAAATAAAAATCCGGCCCGGCCACCAAAACGCCTTCAACATCACAACACATTATCTCAAAGCCATGAAAACCATTATTCGGTCGGCTCTTCGGCCGCCTTGCCACTCGCTTCTCTCTCCTCTGTGACGCGCTTTCTTTTCTCGACCGGGAAAGACGGCGATTGTGGAGCTCCCTTGGCTCAAATCGATCAGCTTGTTCGGCGACAGAGGGACTAATGAGGAGTGATTGCTGCTGCCCCCTTTCCTTCGGGCCCGGCCTTGTCATCTGGCGGACGCCACCGTGCGAATCTGCTGCGTCGTGAAACCCTGTGGCTCCTCCGGCTTCCGCTTCTTGAACATCATCAGCTCCTCACCCGACGTCGGCTTCTTGCGAGTGTTTCGTAAGAAGGGGCCCTTCGACGCGTCGGGAAGGAGAGGTCTGCGACGGCGGCAATTAATGTGAAAATGGAGGGAAGAATTTGGAGTTTTGACGATCGGGGCGGCAATGTTAAAGGAGAGGAAGAATTTGGCGTGAGACCTCTGCCGCTCCGTATTTATGACAAGGGGTCCCGCCTATCGAAGAGCACGTAACTTTGGGTTCTTTTATAGGACATAAATTAGTCCGACTCTGGATAATTTTTTGATCCGGACCCAATATGCCGTTTTGGCCTGCCGGTGGAGATACCCTTACTACTTATGAATCCATCGCCGTTATTGTCACCAAGCACCGGTGCGAGTATATACGTACACAATCGGGAGGTTTAAATGAAGATGCCTGGACAAATAGTTGGATTGTTCCACAGTGTGTCGATCGCCTTTCGAGACGTTTCGGGTTTCGGGAAGAGACTGGAGCTGCTCCTGTTCCACAAAGTGATTCCCAACAGTAGTAGTGCGATCGAAAAGGAAAAAAAGGGACCAGTGCTGCTCAGCAGTCAGCACTGTGGACGATATATACCTCCGACCGATCAATATTACTGCAAAGATCAAAATTGTTTTTATTGGCGGGGTACTACGTAGTAATGCACGCACGAATCAATGCCTGCGTGAAATGAATTGTTCCATGCCGCGCGCGCTCTGAATTTTAATGGTGGTGTTCATGTTGCAAAGCTGGGCCGTTTGGGTCTCCCTTCTCTGCATGCGTGGAGCGCAGCATAAGATCATTCTCCCTCCCTCGTTTTTTATACAATTATTAAAATTAAAATACATAAATCAAATAGGGCATACAATTATTAAAATTAAAATAAATTGGACAGTCAATTAGGACGGTTGTTTGCTTGGCCTCTGAGTGCCCATAGATGCGCAACTAAATCATTTTACAGTTACTCGTGTGCTCATTCATTCTTCATTTCAGCGTTAATTGTGAGGAAAGTGACAAAGTACCTGACAATAGCAAAGCGAGATTGTAGCACATCAAATGCCCGCTCGACATCTTTCCTGGCACCCTCTTGTTCTGCTGCAAAATGAGACTGACTTTGATCTGTAGGGTGGGAGATGGTCTTGACAAATGTACACCATCTCGGGTAGATGCCATCTGCTAGACAGTACCCCTTGTCATACCCATGGCCATTAATCTCATAGTTGCATGGTGGAGCTTCGCCTTCAGTTAGTCGGTTAAAAACCGTTGAGCATTGCAGAACGTCGATGTCATTGTGAGTTGCAGCCATATCAAAAAAAGCATGCCAGATCCACAAATCATAATCAGCAACAGCTTCTAGTATGACACTGCACTTTCCAACATGACCCTTGTAAACTCCTTGCCAGACGAATGGACAATTCTTCCATGCCCAATGCATGCAGTCGATACTTCCAACCATATCAGGAAATCCTCTAGCTGCGTTTTGTGCTATGAGCCTAGCAGTGTCAGATTCATTTGGTTGTCTCAAATACTTTGGCCCAAACACTGCAACAACCGCCCCGCAAAATCGATATATGGTCGTGATACATGTAGACTCAGCCATGCGCAGGTAGTCAACTGCATCTGCAGGAGCTCTGTATGCAAGAACTCTCAAGGCAGTGATACGTCCAAAACGTATCTACTTTTCCGAACACTTTTGCAATTGTTTTTCCTCTAATTTGTGTGATTTGAATGCAACTAACACGGACTAACGTTGTTTTCAGCAGAATTGCCTTGGTGTCTTGTTTTTGTGCAGAAAGTCAAATTTCTGGAAAATTCCAGAAAAATTCCAGAAATTCTATTTTTCTAGAAGACCCACGGAGCCAGAAGACGAAGCGAAGAGGGGGCACAGGGGCCCCACATGCACCCTCGGCGCGGGTGGGCCCTTGGCGCGCCGAGGGGTGGTGTGGCCCCCGACGCTCCCCTTTGGACTACATAAAGCCTCTGACCTAAAAACTTCGGGGGGATCGACGCTTTTTCCAGAAACCTTCCAGAGCTCCGCCGCCATCGAAAACCCTATTTCGGGAACCAGAAACTCCGTTCTGGCACCCTGCCGGGACGGGGAATTGGAGGAGATCATCGCCATCATCATCACCGCCACCTCTCCATCGACCATCCATGACTCCCCCATCCATGTGTGAGTAATTCCCCGCTGTAGGCTGAGGGGATGGTAGGGATTGGATGAGATCATTCATGTAATAGTTGTGAGATTTGTTAGGGCATGGTGCCTAGTATCCATCGGTAGTACTTTATGTCATTGTTGCAACTTATTATGCTTAATGCTTGTCACTTAGGGCCCGAGTGCCATGATCTCAGATCTGAACATGTTATTGAATCATGAGAATAATTATTGTTTTGGATCATATCTATAAGTTGTATACACACGTCACTGTCCGGAACCCGAGGCCCCAAAGTGACAGAAATTGGGATAACCGGAGGGGATGGTTGCGACGTGAGGATCACATGTGTTCACGGAGTGTTAATGCTTTGCTCCGGTGCTTTATTAAAAGGAGCACCTTAATTACCAGTAGTTTCCCTTGAGGCCCCGCTGCAAACGGGCTGGTAGGACAAAAGATGTTGTGCAAGTTTCTCATTGCGAGCACGTACGACTAAATACGGAACACATGCCTATGATTGATTATTACTTGGATACCTTATTATTATTTATCTGCAATTGCCCTATGTATGACTATTTCATGAATTATCTTATCCATGCAACGCCCGTTCATCCATCCCTATGCCTACAGTATTTTAATCCTGCTGTCTACTGCAATTATTACTGCTGTCTTTATTTTACTGCTGCTATTATTTCACTACTGCTACTGTCATAAAACTGTTGCTACTGATAAACTGTGTCGAGCAAGTCTACTTCCAGGTGCAGCTGAACTGACAAATCATCTGTCAAGGCTTATAAATATTCTTTGGCTCCCCTTGTGTCGAATCAATAAATTTGGGTTTTACTTCCCTCGAAGACTGTTGCGATCCCCTATACTTGTGGGTCATCAAGACTATTTTCTGGCGCCGTTGCCGGGGAGCATAGCTCTATTTATAAGCTCACCAGGGAGTCATACTGCTCGCTGCAATTCATTCATCATGGGTAAACCTCGTGATGATAAGGTTCGCATATTGCCATCCACTACAAGGAGAGGTACAACTCTGAACACTTCTGCTGCTCTTGATTCACCGTCTGTTATAAGTCAACTTGTCACACCACCACATGCACATGCTTCACGTGCTGCTACTTCTGCTGAATCTGAGAATGTTTCTGATGAATTTGATGATGCTTCTACTGTGCTTGATGAAAGAGGTTCACTAGGTCCTTTTCTAGATGCTACAATTGCTAAATCTAAACAACTTGAAAATACTGAAACACCTAATGAAACTCCTGTTACACCTGCTTATTCACCTGAAACGAGAGAAACTACTAGTGATGATCTTGAGGAAACTTATGTTGAACTTGATGATGACTTTATTGATGAATGCATGAATTGTGATACCTCTAAAGATGTTAATGCTATTAAAAATCTTCTTCAAAGACGTGTGCTGTCAACTATAAACTTTCTCCTGATGCTAAATTCGCTACATCTCCCATAAATATAAAAGATAAAGATTATGATTTCTCTGTGGACTTGTCTTTTATAACTATTGCTGAGAAAGAACCTTTTCGAGGAACTGAAAATGAAAGTGTTGTAGAACATATGAACACTCTCTCTACTCTGAGTAGTTTGTTTTCTGATGATATTAAGAAACGCAGTTACTTTGTTACTAAAATTTTCCCTTTCTCATTGAAAGATGAAGCTAAAACTTGGTTTAATGATTTATCTCCTGGATCTATTGAGAGCCCGATGGGTTTAGTCAATGCTTTCTTTCAGAAATATTTTCCTGCTAGTGCTCAACATGCTGCTTTACAGAAAATCTTTAACTTTAAGCAAAATGAGGGAGAGAAAATGCCTGAATCTTGGGCAAGGTTTTGTTCTTTACTTAGAGCTCGGCCTGGACATCAACTAGCTAAAAATGAACTTCTTGATATATTTTATAATGGACTAACTGTTGAATCTAGGACATACCTGGATAGTTGTGCTGGTTGTGTTTTCAGGAAAAGAACTCCAGATGAAGCCGAGGAATTATTGGCTAAGATAAGCCAAAATCATGATGATTGGACCCTGCCTGAACCAACTCCGGTACCTACGCCGAGGAAAAGAGGAGTAATTGAATTGAATGATGAAGAAATGAGAGAAGCCAAGAAATCTCTTAAGGAGAAAGGTATTAAATCTGAAGATGTGAAAAATCTTCCACCTATAGAAGAATTGTGTAAGCCAATTCCTCACTCATCTACAGTTGAGGTACACTCTCTCCAACGCTTTGATGATAGAGATATCCCTTATTCTAAACCTCCTGATCAATGCTTAGATGAGTTTGATAATTTCATTGTTAAGCAAAACAATTTCAATAGGAGAATAGAAAATAGCTTCATAAAGAATTCTCATGTCATTAATCATTTGCATGATGTTTTGGAAAGAACTTCTAATGATGTTAAAATACTCATTAAACATTTTCATATGGTTCAAACTCAAATTGAGCAATTGACTAAAGTGCAAAAAGATTTGCTAGATAATGCTTCTAGAGAAAATGATAAACATGCTTTTGGTATAGCAACTAGAGGTGGTGCTTCCACTCAGGATCCTTTGTATCCTGAGGGACATCCTAAAAGAATTGAGCAAGATTCTCAACTAGTTAATGAAACTACTACTCCTTCTAAGAAAAAGAAGAAGAAGAAACATAAACATGTTGAGGAATCTCCTGAACCTATTAAAGACAATGAGCATGTTAATAATCCAAATAGTATATCTATCTCTGATGCTGAAACTGAGAGTGGTAATGAACATGCTAATGATAAAGATAAGAATGATGCTTCTGATAAAGAGGAAAGTGAAGAGGAACCTGAAAAGCATTCTAAAAACAAAAAGTACACTAAAGAAGATTTTCTTGCTAAGAAACATGGTAATGAAAGAGAACCTTGGGTGCAAAAACAAATGCCTTTTCCTACTAAGAAACTCAAATCTAAGGAAGAAGAACATTATAACAAATTTTGTGAATGGATGAAACCTTTGTTTTTGCAAATTCCTTTGACTGATGCTATTAAGTTACCTCCCTATTCAAAGTACATGAAAGATATTGTCTCTAACAAGAGAAAGATTCCTAATGAAGAGATTTCTACCATGCTTGCTAATTATTCTTTCAATGGTAAGGTTCCAAAGAAGCTTGGAGATCCAGGTATACCAACTATTCCTTGCTCAATCAAAAATAACTATGTTAGAACTGCCTTATGTGATTTAGGTGCAGGGGTGAGTGTTATGCCTTTTTCTCTTTACAAGAGACTTTACTTGGAAAAATTGATACCAACTGATATATCTTTGCAAATGGCTGATAAATCTACTGCTGTTCCTGTTGGTATATGTGAAGATGTTCCTGTTCAAGTGGCTAATAATTGCTTGATATTAACTGATTTTGTTGTGCTTGAAATGCCTGAAGATGATAATATGTCTATTATTCTTGGAAGACCTTTTCTTAACACTGCAGGGGCTGTTATTGATTGCAACAAAGGAAAAGTAACTTTCCATGTTAATGACAAAGAGCATACTGTTTATTTTCCCAAGAAGCTGGACAAGATATTTGGAGTTAATACAATTACCAATCTTAAAAGTATCAAAGTGGGAAGTATTGATTGCCCTATATATGAACCTCATGAAGAACTTCAATATCTTATGATTGGATCTATAGCTATACCATTTAAGGTAACATGATTGTTCAATGTGGTTTAATTCTTTTATGTCATATAAAATGTATTTGGTGGCAAGACTTGATCAACCTTGTTAACAAATATGTTTTACATGCATAAAATTGCTAAACAACATTTTCTTCTCCCTTGTTTGTTTTACCTACTGTTTTGCTACTGTAATTTGCAAAGTTAAGAAATGTTTAGTATTTACATAAATTCATTTTGTCTAGTTTTCATTGTTTAAAACACCCAGAAAATGTCAGAAATAAAAGTTTTCAAAAAAAATCTGAAAAAAATTCTACAAGTCCTAGTTTTTAAAGAGGAACGTGGGAGCACCAGAGGATGACCAGGGGGACCCACCAGGCCACCACACGCCACCACGGCGCGGTGGAGGGCAGGCCGCACCCTGCCCTGGTGTGGGGTCCACCTGGCCCTCCATCGCTCATCTCTCTCCCACTCCTTTCTCTCTCCCGACCATTGATACATGTAAAATGCATACATGAACTTTGCACTTTATTTACTCATATTCCAATCATATTTGCATCATATAAGGGTTATATCAATGTTTTATCATGATTTTGGAAATATCTTAATGATTTCCTATTTTTATGGAATTAACCCTGCTCAGGCAGAAAACCCTAGTTTTGTATTTTAATGTTTCAGGGACCCAAACGTCGTCCAAATCACCTGCAAATTTAGGGGCGTCATTTTTTGGAAGGAAGAAGACCTGTGGGCGAAGGAAGCAAGCAAACGGAGGCCTGAGGCCCAAAAGGGGGTGGCCCACGCGGCCACAGTACCTGGCCGCGTGGGGCCCACTCTTTTGGCCCTCGAGGCTCCGTTGCCGTTGATCTTTGCTCCACCGACTCCGTCTTGACCAAAAAACGCCTATAAAAAAGGTCCCCCGACGTTCTCTGGAAGGAGGCGATGGAGAAACACAGAACCACGAAACAGAGAGTCAGAAGGCTGCCGCCGGAGAAGATCGGAGGGGGAAACGCCGCCGGAGTCACCTCCGGAGGGCTCCACCCCCCTTCGGCGTGTTCATCATCAACACCTACAGCAAGATCTTCTCCACCATCATCACCATGATGAAGGGGGAGTAGTCCACCCCCCTGGATTTGGGTTTGTGGTGGTAACTTATTTATCTCTCCTCTCTCTTGAGCTTCACTAATTAGTACCGTATGAGCTGCTAAACATGATTACAGTCATCTATGTAATACCTTTGTGGTGAATATTGTGGTATGAGATGATTTGTTATGCATTTACCGTTGTCTTGGATCTTTTATGACTTGTCATACTTTGGTTGAATATTGTTCTTAAGAAGTATGATGTATGTGGGTACGGGATAGCCGATGTGACACGGCATAGGTATTGAGTGACACAGTACCGCCCAACATCCTTTATCTGGGGGTAAAAATAAAGAGTATGATGTGGGAGTGAGAGCAACCACGCTAGCCTTACGAGGGTGACCTAGCAACACAAATGAGTATTTCTTTCAACTATGTGTTTTAGGACATATAGCCGTTATAAAAGCTACCATTAAAACATGACAATTGTGTGTACTTTATCTATAACATGATAATCACCGTAGATGAGGGAGAGAGGATTAAGTGAACCATGAACCCATGTCCATTGTTCCTATAAGAAACTCACACTTGAGCTTGTCCTCTTGCTGCATAGAGGATTGGGCTTTCTCTCTCTTTGAGAGCTTTTGCTTGCTACCATTTGTCTTGTCCTCTTGCATTGAACAGGATTGGGACACTTTTACACTCTTGCTTGGTTACTTCCATCCATCAACCATCTTGTTCTCCAAACTTGTTTAGTGCATAATCAACTAAACTTGTGACACTTTAGTTGTAGGGAATAGGTAACTTTTCCTTCTTGCTCCTGCGGATCGATACCTTACTTCCACATTGAGAGGTGCTACAGTGATCCCTTGCTCTTGGGGGTTATCAAGTACTTTTCTGGCGCCGTTGCCGGGGAGCGTAGCGCTTAAGTTTCTATTCTTGTGTGCACTAGACTAAGCTTGGGAAATTCTCTTTAAACTTGTTTTATATCTTGGAATCATCTAAGCTTGGGGAGGTTCCTTTAAACTTGTCCGGGTGTAAGTTCTTCATTACTTTTGCTATGGGTTTTCTGTTTGATTATACACCTGAGGAACTTGCAACATTTACACTTGAGGAACTTGAAATATTACAAGAAGCTGATGATTTCTTTTCTCGAGCGGATGCTATTAAACGTAAAAAGTTAACTCTTGCTACCATGGAAAGAACTAATATTTTGCAGGAAGAAGAGGACAAAAACCTAAGCTTGGGGATGCCCATGCAATCTCAAGAAGATGCTAAAAAAGACGAACAACTGGAGAATGAAGAGTTGGATCACCCAACTTCACCATCAACATGTGATAGTAACACTCAAACTCAAAAACCTTTTGTTGGTAAACTTATTGATGATAATGAGGAGTGTTGCTTAAATATGCTATATGATAATGCTTTAGATGATGGTCCTATGCTTATCGATAATCCTCCATGTTTAGAAGTTGTTACTACATTATGTGAGGATAATAATGATATACTTGCTGTTTGTGACAATACTCTCATTCATGAGAGTCCTACATTATTCCTGAATTCTCCTAATAACAGCATAGAGGAGAAAATTGCTTATGTTGAGAAATACTTATGTGGTTTGCAATTATCTTTAGTTCCAAATCTTTGTTGCAACCATGATACTAAACTTCATATTGATCTTAATAACTATTTTGAAAGAGGGAAGCATGCTAATGAATTCCAAAATAAAGTTAATGATCCTCTTTATGTGCCTAAATTATCTAAATTGGAAGATCCTATTGGTTATATGGTTGAATACACTTCTATTACTTGCAACTATTATGAGAGAGGAAGTTATGATGACCCTCTTTATGCTACTAATAATTATGGGCTGCAAGTAACTTTTGTTAATATGCATTGGAAAATTTCATTCATATACAAAATGCCAATGCATATAAAGAAAGTTAGACTTCGTTGTTATTACTTTTGTGTTCTATTTTTCTCTCAACCAGGTTTCAACTTGACTATCATTTTGATCGGTTTGAGAGCAACATGGGACCCTGGTATTATGCATGGAACACTTCCCAAGAAAGAGGGAAACATCAAAGTTCAAGCTCCCTCATGAGCTTCATCTTCAATAAACAAAAAGTAAGAAGCCTAGCTATATGGCTATAAAGAAAGCGCTTTGCGGGAGGCAACCCGGTTATTTTTGTGTGTGGTTTTTCTTTGTGTCCTATTGCTGTAACAAGAGATTTTGTGTCTAATTAGTTTCTGGAGTTTTTAATAAAGTGCCAAGTTTTACCCATTTTGGTCTTGAAAAGTTGCTTATAGCGTTCGGAGATTTTATTCCTGCACGAATCAGTGCACGATATGATTTTTAATTCTTATTCCGTAACTCCGAATGAGCTCATATTTGAACTGTAGTTGCAACTTTTCATCCTATGTATGCATGAATGTTTTTGGAATTTTTCGAAAAAGTTTGGTATGGTAGAAAAATACGTTTTGCTGCTGCTGTTTTTCTGGACAGATTCTGTCCCATTTTGTTTGATGCATGCTTTGAGCTTTTAAGTTGAATCTTTTTGATCCAATTGAGTTTATGAGTAGGCATACAACATTATACACTTTCTGGACATCTCATGAATTTTTGTTCAAGGATTATATGCAGCAAGAAACATATTTGTTTATCACTATTAATGCACCCCACGGAAAAGAAATGGGAGAAACGGTGTTTTGAAGTTTTTTCACAGGGATTGGAGGAGATGCACCAAGAGCTATCCAAGGATGGTGAAGACCATAAGCTTGGGGATGTGAAGACAGCCCCACTGGACCTACACACTCTCGGTTTGCACACGTCCAACTACTATTTTTCGATCGAAACACTTTATCGCATAAACTTGGAGCGTCTTTTTGTTTGTTTTGGTTTGATTCTTTGAGAGACCCCACACTATCATTTATATATGGGAGAGCTACTGGAAATATGGTTGAAATATGTTGGATGATTTTATAAGATTGGGAAAAGGGATGTTTGAGTTGATTTTTAATGATACATATAGTTGCATGATTCATGAGCTTGTTTATGAGTAATAGTTTGCAAATCCTTTTTGAAGAGCTATCACTTATTCATGTTTGGTGCTGATTGTTATTTTACTTGGTTTAACATGGATTAGTTAGTTCTATGGACACTCATGCATGCATCTAGATGGTCAACTTTCTCCCTTTTCTAGCCCAAACATTCCAACAAGTCAAAACTTGTTTCCAACACCTTCAACCAAAGTTATTCCAGTGAGTCCACCATATCTACCTACTAGCTATATGCTATTCTGAGTATGTTTAACATGTTGTTTGTGTTATCTTACCTCTGAATGAAAATGTTTATGTTATTGATTGTGATGGAAAAAGTTGGTTATATAGCTCTCACGAACTTGATGCACAATTTGCTTTTATTGCATTAATAAAACATGACCCATTGTGATTAAGATTATGATGTTAGTGGCTTAATAAATGTCTTGGGTTGGGAGTTAGCTCATATGTGCTGTCACATGGCAAGCTTTCAACATGCTCTTCATTTCATTTAGTTGATATCATGTACTTTTGTTTGTGGATCCTTATCATGGGTGAAATAAATGTGGATATAAGCAAGTTTAAATGAGTTTGTATAAATGGTTAGAGAGACGCCTGGGCCGCTAATCTAAGCCATGCATCATTCATGGTGGAAATTTACTTACAAACTATGGTGAACCTTCTGTGATACACCTTACAATAAAAAGCTATTCCAATGGTAAATAAAAAGGGTGTTGAGATTGTTCATTTTATTTGTTTGTCTTGTCATTTTGATATGGGCTTGTTCTATATCTGGGACAAGAGGTACCCCAGTTGCCGCTCTTGATGACACTATTATTACTTACAATGATATTTAACTTGAACTTGCTTTGTTTCCCAAGTTGAGTAACACATGGTGTAAGTACTTGTATTCAAGGGGCATGAGACATTCAACCTTTACTTTGTCAAGCACACTACTCATATTTGCTTTCACATTAAACTTTAATCATTCAAGATGCTATGATAGGGGCAATGAGAGCTTGACACCAATGAATACCATATTGCAATCATTAACTTAAGTAGAAGAGTTTGGAAGTTGGATGAAACTTATGCATGCTTTACCTCTACTCACATATACATCTTTCCAAAGTGTCCACCTTTTATATTCAGATTTTCATCTACACTCTATGACCAATGTAGGATGTTCCTACTTATCATTATGCATACATGTGGTCCATATTACTTGCTTCTATGTTATACTTTGTAAACTATCAATGAACATCCCTGTCTTGAATACTTGATATCACTTCATTAACTATCTTGCATATTGCTACTCCTTTGAATAATGAATCATTTGACTTTATGTAGCAATTGTAATCATCTTTGATATGCATTGTTAGTAGTAAATTGCAAAGTCCATGTTAGTTTTATCACCTTCATACTGATGCTCCCGAAGAGCAAGTCTTGATGCCTGCACAAATAAACGGGATTAGGTTGAGACTCCAAGTGCAGAGTGTATAGTAAGTGGAAGACAGTTTTCCCCACGAGGGGTGACTCGAGGGTTTAATATCGAACTCTCGGGGAATCTGAAGTGGTAGATTTATCTTCTTATCCTTCTTTTGGTTACCTACAAAACAAGGTTAGATGTTTTGGTCCTCAACCTCACCTGTGGTTGTCAAGCACAAGGTGTAAGAATGATATCAGGATAGTTATGCAATGCAAACAAGAAATAAATATGCAATGATGGTGGATGCAATGTAAATGATATTTTTGGGTTTTTGAATGATGTATGCAAGATGAAAAGTATTTTTGTATTTTCGGATTTAATGATGGCTGAAAATAGAAAAGTGGTATATGGTGTTGGAAAGGTGTTTCTTATGATTAAAAATGGACTGGGGTTCATGGTTTCACAAATGCACTCTCTCTTTATAAAGTGGACACACAGTTAACATATGAGATTGCAACACAGGGTTTGATAACAAGTTACTTAGATATATGGGCATCACGTCCTAACATAGAGATCTTTTGGTTATTAACCTCTCTTATACTCCACCAAGATGCGAACTAAATCATAACACCTCAGTAATTAAGATAACTCAGAGTATAGCATTAAGTATCATGACATGAAGTGAAAATAAGAACATGCTAGATCTAGTCATGGAGTAGTGGCAATGGTCACGCCCACATCCCCGGTAGCATGGTATTTTAGTTTATCCCTAGTGAGGTAACAAAGTAAGGTAAAGATACCAAAGTGGATCGCAGAACTTTCTCTCACGTTCACTGCACTAGCCACCCCCGTTACTCCAACTAATGCACACGTTCCCCCACACACGCTCTCATAAACATGCTTGATCAAAACAAGTAGACAAGAACGGGGTACATAATATGCATCTATACTCATAACTGAAACAAACATTGCAATCTCAAACATATATTAACTCATAAAGATCCACCACAAAGGTATTACAACGGTGACCGTAATCATGTTCAGCAGCTCATACGGTGCTAATTAGTGAAGCTCAAGAGAGGAGAGATACATAAGTTACTTCCACAAACCCATAGTCCAGAGGTGGACTACTCCCTCTTCATCATGGAGACGGTGGAGAAGTCGATGGAGAAGATGGAGACCACGCCGGCAGCGCCCCGCCGGAGTTTTCCCCCTCCAATCTGCAGCTCCTGATCTCCGTTTCGGTGTTTCTGTGTTTGTGCGGCGCTCCTTCCAGAGAACGTCGGGGGACCTTTTTTATAGGCGTTTTTAGGTCAAGACGATGTCGGTGGAGCGAAGATCGACGGCAACGGAGCCACGAGGCCCAAACGGGTGGGTCCCACGCGGCCAGTACTGGCCGCGTGGGCCCCCTCTTTGGCCCTCGGCCTCCGTTTGCTCGCTTCCTTCCGTCTTCTTCCTTCCAAATATTGACGCCCGTAAATTTCCAGGTGATTTCGTTGACGTTTGGGTCCCTGAAACATTAAAATAAAAACTAGGGTTTTCTGCCTGTGCAGGGTTAATTCCATAAAAATAGGAAATCATAAATATTCCAAAATCATGATAAAACATTGATATAACCCTTATATGATGCAAATATGATTGGAATATAAGCAATTAAAGTGCAAAGTTCATGTATGCATTTTACATGCATCAACATCCCCAAGCTTAATCCATGCTCGTCCTCGAGTATGAAGATGATAAAACTAACATGGACTTTGCAATTTAATACTTAACAATGGATATCAAAGATGATTACTATTGCTACATATAGTCAAATGATTCATTCTTCAAAGGAGTAGCAATATGCAAATAGTTTATGAAGTGATATCAAGTATTCAAGACAAGGATGTTCATTGATAGTTCACAAAGTGTAACATGTAGCAAGTAATATGGAACACATGTATGCATAATGATAAGTAGAACATCCTACAATGGTCATAGAGTGAATATGATAGGTGTACACTTTGGAAAGATGTATATGTGAGTAGAGGTAAAGCATGCATAAGTTTCATCCAACTTCCAAACTCTTCTACTTAAGTTAATGATTGCAATAAGGTATTCATTGGTGTCAAGCTCTCATTGCCCCTATCATAGCATCTTGAATGATTAAGGTTAAAGTGAAAGCAAATATGAGTAGTGTGCTTGATAAAGAATGGTTGAATGTCTCATGCCCCTTGAATACAAGTACTTACACCATGTGTTACTCAACTTGGGAAACAAAGCAAGTTCAATTAAATATCATTGTAAGCATAATAGTATCATCAAGAGCGTCAACTGGGGTACCTCTTGTCCCAAGATATGGAACAAGCCCATATCAAAATGACAAGACAAACAAACAAAATGAACAATCTCAACACCCTTTTTATTTACCATTTGGAATAGTTTTTTATTGCAAGGTGTATCACAGAAGGTTCACCATAGTATGTAAGTAAATTTCCACCATGAATGATGCATGGCTTAGATTAGCGGCCCAGGCGTCTCTCTAACCATTTACACAAACTCATTTAAACTCACTTATTTCCACATTTATTTCACATGATAAGCATCCATAGACAAAAGCACATGATATCAACTAAATGAGATGAAGAGCGTGTTGAAAGCTTGCATGTGACAGCACATATGGGCTAACTCCAACCCAAAACATTCATCAAGCCACAACATCATAATCTTAATCACAATGGGTCAGTTTTATTATGCAAATAAAAGAACATTGTGCATCAAGTTCGTGAGAGCTATATAACCAATTTTTCCATTGCAATCAATAACATAAACATTTTCATTCAGAGGTAAGATAACACAAACAACATGTTAAACATACTCGGAATAGCATAAAGCCAATAGGTAGATATGGTGGACTCACTGGAATAACTTTGGTTGAAGGTGTTGGAAACAAGTTTTTGCTTGTTGGAGTTTTTGGGCTAGCAAAAGGGAGAAAGTTGACCATCTAGATGCATGCATGAGTGTCCATAGAACTAACTAATCCATGTTAAACCAAGTAAAATAACAATCAGCACCAAAACATGAATAAGTGATAGCTCTACAAAAAGAATTTGCAAACTATTACTCATAAACAAGCTCATGAATCATGCAACTATATGTATCATTAAAAATCAAGTCAAACATCCCTTTTCCCAATCTTATAAAAGCATCCAACATATTTCAACCCATATTTCCAGTAGCTCTCTCATATATAATTGATAGTGTGGTGGTCTCTCAAGACTCAAACAAAAACAAAAAAACGACGCTCCAAGTTTATGCGATAAAGTGTTTCGATCGAAAAACAGAAGTTGGACGTGTGCAAACCGAGAGTGTGTAGGTCCAGCGGGGTTGTCTTCACATCCCCAAGCTTATGGTCTTCACCATCCTTGGATAGCTCTTGGTGCATCTCCTCCAATCCCTGTGAAAAAACTTCAAAACACCGTTTCTCCCATCTCTTTTCTGTGGGGTGCATTAATAGTGATAAACAAATAGGTTCCTTGCTGCATATAATCCTTGAACAAAAATTCATATGACATGTCCAGAAAGTGTATAATGTTGTATGCCTACTCATAAACTCAATTGGATCAAAAAGATTCAACTTAAAAGCTCAAAGCATGCATCAAACAAAATGGGACAGAATCTGTCCAGAAAAACAGCAGCAGCAAAACGTATTTTTCTACCCTACCAAACTTTCTCGAAAAATTCCGAAAAAATTCATGCATACAGAGGATGAAAAGTTGCAACTACAGTTCAAATATGAGCTCATTCGGAGTTACAGAATAAGAATTAAAAATCATACCGTGCACTGACTTCGTGCAGGAATAAAATCTCCGAACGCTATAAGCAACTTTTTCAAACCAAAAAGGGTAAAACTTGGCACTTTATTAAAAACTCCAGAACCTAACTAGACACAAAATCTCTTGTTACAGCAAGAGGACACAAAGAAAAATCACACACAAAAATAACCGGGTTGCCTCCCGCAAAGCGCTTTCTTTATAGCCATATAGCTAGGCTTCTTACTTGTTGTTTTATTGTGGACGAAGCTCATGAGGGAGCTTGAACTTTGGTGGTTCCCTCTTCCTTGGAAAGTGTTCCATGCACTTCTTGTGTGGAAACTGAAACTTTACATTCCCTTCCTTTGAATCAATGATAGCACCTGTGGTACGAAGAAAAGGTCTTCCAAGAATAATAGGACTAGAGGTTTTATTCCCCATATCCATGATTAGAAAATCCACAGGCACAAAAGTCATATGTAACTCTACCATAACATCACTTACTTTTCCCAAAGCATGTTTAATAGAGTCATCAGCAAGTGCTAGTTCAATAGAGCATTTTTCAAGATTTTTCAATTCAAGCACTTCATATAGTTCTTTAGATAAAACAGAGACACTAGATCCTAGATCAAGTATGGCATGGTGTGTCTCTTTTCCAATAGTTACTAGTACCTTAGGTATCCACATATCCCCAAGCTTAGGTGGTATCATAGCCTCTTGGTTGTACCTAGCAATCTTTTCTTTCAAGACATGATTAGCAATATAAGAACCAAAACCTGCTTGGTTAGTGTTGATGGAAGGATCACTTGCAAATTTTTGTAAGATAGATATTAATTCATGCAAGCTACAATTTTCTAAGTCAAGCAAAGGATCCTTGACTTCATTAAGCATTTTAACTTCCTCAACTTTCTTTTCCCTATTGTATAGGTTGAATATTTCATAACGGTCATCAAAGACATCTTCAGGTACTTGGGCTTTTTCTAAACTTTCTTTAATTCTTACTTCCAAAAGCAAGCCATCAAGTAAATAGTGAGTATCATTAGCAGCAGTATTCATGAAGGAATCCTCACATTCATTATCCAAAAAGACCCTAGAGGCTTCAGTCAAACCTCTATAAAACACATGCATGAGCATCCAATCTCTAAGACCATGTTCCATTCCAAAAGCTATGCCTCTAAACCTTTCCCATGTTTTCACTAGAGGTTCATCCTCTTCTTGTTTAAAGGTGATAATTACTTGTCTTAGGTTACAAATCTTTTCAATGGAACAAAATCTTTCAACAAAGCAGCTTTTAAATTAAACCAAGTGCTAAAATTTCCAGGTGGCCATCTTAATATCCAATCTAAGGCTTTTCCACCTAGGGAGTAAGGAAAAAGCTTAATTTTAACATTAGCATGGCTCAAGTTTAACATTTTGCACCTTTCATCAAACTTCTTAAGATGTGGTATAGGATCTTCTTTAGGTTTCCCATAAAAACGGTGTTCATAAATCACTTTCATGATATTAGGATCTACAACACATTTCTCAACAGGGATATTCATATCTTGGGGAAAGTTCTTAACACTAAATGGCCAAAAGGTTCGTTTCTTTCCATTTTAGCAAGTTTTTTTGGTATTTTTAATTTTTTATGCAAAACTGAAATAAATATGATATGATATGCAATGACACTAACAAAACAAATAAATTGCTTTGTAAGTAAAGATGGATAAGATGGTGCTCACGTAGGTGCAACCTCCCCAAGCTTAGGTGTTAGCACAAGTTGGTGACGTTGACTTTGTTGTGAGATGAATGCGATGATGCACACCCTTGGATAAATCTCTCAGCTACGATTCCCCGGCAACGGCGCCAGAAAACGTCTTGATGATCCCGAAGAGCAAGTCTTGATGCCTGCACAAATAACGGGATTAGGTTGAGACTCCAAGTGCAGAGTGTATAGTAAGTGGAAGACAGTTTTCCCCACGAGGGGTGACTCGAGGGTTTAATATCGAACTCTCGGGGAATCTGAAGTGGTAGATTTATCTTCTTATCCTTCTTTTGGTTACCTACAAAACAAGGTTAGATGTTTTGGTCCTCAACCTCACCTGTGGTTGTCAAGCACAAGGTGTAAGAATGATATCAGGATAGTTATGCAATGCAAACAAGAAATAAATATGCAATGATGGTGGATGCAATGATAAATGATATTTTTGGGTTTTTGAATGATGTATGCAAGATGAAAAGTATTTTTGTATTTTCGGATTTAATGATGGCTGAAAATAGAAAAGTGGTATATGGTGTTGGAAAGGTGTTTCTTATGATTAAAAATGGACTGGGGTTCATGGTTTCACAAATGCACTCTCTCTTTATAAAGTGGTAGACACACAGTTAACATATGAGATTGCAACACAGGGTTTGATAACAAGTTACTTAGATATATGGGCATCACGTCCTAACATAGAGATCTTTTGGTTATTAACCTCTCTTATACTCCACCAAGATGCGAACTAAATCATAACACCTCAGTAATTAAGATAACTCAGAGTATAGCATTAAGTATCATGACATGAAGTGAAAATAAGAACATGCTAGATCTAGTCATGGAGTAGTGGCAATGGTCACGCCCACATCCCCGGTAGCATGGTATTTTAGTTTATCCCTAGTGAGGTAACAAAGTAAGGTAAAGATACCAAAGTGGATCGCAGAACTTTCTCTCACGTTCACTGCACTAGCCACCCCCGTTACTCCAACTAATGCACACGTTCCCCCACACACGCTCTCATAAACATGCTTGATCAAAACAAGTAGACAAGAACGGGGTACATAATATGCATCTATACTCATAACTGAAACAAACATTGCAATCTCAAACATATATTAACTCATAAAGATCCACCACAAAGGTATTACAACGGTGACCGTAATCATGTTCAGCAGCTCATACGGTGCTAATTAGTGAAGCTCAAGAGAGGAGAGATACATAAGTTACT
The DNA here is from genome assembly GCA_947311845.1 of Poa pratensis. Lineage (NCBI taxonomy): Eukaryota > Viridiplantae > Streptophyta > Magnoliopsida > Poales > Poaceae > Poa > Poa pratensis. The sequence goes on along the minus strand of CAMZMU010000081.1, from coordinate 19,464,036 downwards.
TCCACAAACCCATAGTCCAGAGGTGGACTACTCCCTCTTCATCATGGAGACGGTGGAGAAGTCGATGGAGAAGATGGAGACCACGCCGGCAGCGCCCCGCCGGAGTTTTCCCCCTCCAATCTGCAGCTCCTGATCTCCGTTTCGGTGTTTCTGTGTTTGTGCGGCGCTCCTTCCAGAGAACGTCGGGGGACCTTTTTTATAGGCGTTTTTAGGTCAAGACGAAGGCGGTGGAGCGAAGATCGACGGCAACGGAGCCACGAGGCCCAAATGGGTGGGTCCCACGCGGCCTGGTACTGTGGCCGCGTGGGCCCCCCGTTTGGCCCTCGGGCCTCCGTTTGCTCGCTTCCTTTTTCCGTAGTCCTTCTTCCTTCCAAATATTGACGCCCGTAAATTTCCAGGTGATTTCGTTGACGTTTGGGTCCCTGAAACATTAAAATACAAAACTAGGGTTTTCTGCCTGTGCAGGGTTAATTCCATAAAAATAGGAAATCATTAAGATATTCCAAAATCATGATAAAACATTGATATAACCCTTATATGATGCAAATATGATTGGAATATAAGCAATTAAAGTGCAAAGTTCATGTATGCATTTTACATGCATCACATACTCGAGGACGAGCATGGGTTAAGCTTGGGGATGTTGATGCATGTAAAATGCATACATGAACTTTGCACTTTATTTACTCATATTCCAATCATATTTGCATCATATAAGGGTTATATCAATGTTTTATCATGATTTTGGAAATTTCTTAATGATTTCCTATTTTTATTTAATTAACCCTGCTCAGGCAGAAAACCCTAGTTTTGTATTTTAATGTTTCAGGGACCTAAACGTCGTCCAAATCACCTGCAAATTTAGGGGCGTCATTTTTTGGAAGGAAGAAGACCTGTGGGCGAAGGAAGCAAGCAAACGGAGGCCTGAGGCCCAAAAGGGGTGGCCCCACGCGGCCACAGTACCTGGCCACGTGGGGCCCACTCTTTTGGCCCTCCAGCTCCGTTGCCGTTGATCTTTGCTCCACCGACTCCGTCTTGACCTAAAAACGCCTATAAAAAAGGTCCCCCGACGTTCTCTGGAAGGAGGCGGCGGAGAAACACAGAACCACAAAACAGAGAGTCAGAAGGCTGCCGCCGGAGAAGATCGGAGGGAGGAAACGCCGCCGGAGTCACCTCCGGAGGGCTCCACCCCCCTCCGGCGTGTTCATCATCAACACCTACAGCAAGATCTTTTCCACCATCATCACCATGATGAAGGGGGAGTAGTCCAACCCCCTGGATTTGGGTTTGTGGTGGTAACTTATGTATCTCTCCTCTCTCTTGAGCTTCACTATTTAGTACCGTATGAGCTGCTAAACATGATTACGGTCATCTATGTAATACCTTTGTGGTGAATATTGTGGCATGAGATGATTTGTTATGCATTTACCGTTGTGTTGGATCTTTTATGACTTGTCATACTTTGGTTGAATATTGTTCTTAAAGAAGTATGATGTATGTGGGTACGTGATAGCCGATATGACACGGCATAGGTATTGAGTGACACAGTACCGCCCAACATCCTTTATCTGGGGGTAAAAAGAAAGAGTACGATGTGGGAGTGAGAGCAACCACGCTAGCCTTACGAGGGTGACCTAGCAACACAAATGAGTATTTCTTTCAACTATGTGTTTTAGGACATATAGCCGTTATAAAAGCTACCATTAAAACATGACAATTGTGTGTACTTTATCTATAACATGATAATCACCGTAGATGAGGGAGAGAGGATTAAGTGAACCATGAACCCATGTCCATTGTTCCTATAAGAAACTCACACTTGAGCTTGTCCTCTTGCTGCATAGAGGATTGGGCTTTCTCTTTCTTTGAGAGCTTTTGCTTGCTACCATTTGTCTTGTCCTCTTGCATTGAAGAGGATTGGGACATTTTACACTCTTGCTTGGTTACTTCCATCCATCAACCATCTTGTTCTCCAAACTTGTTTAGTGCATAATAAACTAAAACTTGTGACACTTTACTTGTAGGGAATAGGTAACTTTTCCTTCTTGCTCCTGCGGATCGATACCTTACTTCCACATTGAGAGGTGCTACAGTGATCCCTTGCTCTTGGGGGTTATCAACCATACACACCACCATTGCTCAAACTCGTGTTCTAGCTGCTCTCGCTCGAGATTTTTCGATCTACTTGCTCAGCCCATCTTTGCTGCTGAAATTTGGATCAATTGCTCTCCGGTATGTGACTCCTCCGATTATCCAAGTAGAATTTTGTTTAGTTGAGTATATCTAAAGCATTTTGGTACTGTAGGTGACATGTTATGGGAGTTTGCATGCTTGTTCTTGTTTAGATTAATTAGTCTTGATGCATGTTTAGTCCTCTAGCAAGTCTCCCTAGTGTTTCCCTTGAATTAATCACTCTAAAATCATTTTTATGAGGTTTGTTTAAAAAATTCAGAAAAGGAAGATGGATGGAAATCAACTTAATTATGAAGAATTGGAAGTATCAGAGGTCATGGGAGTCAACCGTGAAGACTCTGTGTTTCCCTCTATTTATCCATGCCATGAGTTTATGAATGCTGCAGGAATTTTGCAAGATTTCGAACACTCTAATCTCTAATGCAGGGTTGGAACATTTTGTTTCTGGTGAACCACATCAATATGTAAAGCTGACTATGTCAGTGGTTCAAAGTTTTAGATTCAGTTGGAATCTGCCTACCCCCATGGTTCATTACAATATCTACAATAAAGTTGTAGATTTGTCTCTTCATAACTTTTGTGCAGCTATTAAGGTACCACATTGGGATCTCATGAGAGGATTTGAGGTCAACCAAAGCATTTACAAGATCTTTACTCAGAGATTTGACAAGGGAGAGGTTTTACAGCCGAAAATGGTATGATCTGCCTGGATGGAGTTCTGGGCCATGTGGATGATTGGTCTCCCACTTAGGCCAAAAGCCTAAGCTTGGGGGAGGTATGCCGACAAGTTCACTCATTTTATCATATTCATATCATGTCGGTACTTTGTATATCCATGTTTTAGTTTGTTTCTTTTCTTTTTGGTTTTGTTTCTTGTATCCATTTTATTTTCGCAAAACACCAAAAGACCAAAATATTTCCCTTATTTCTCTCACTTTTTTGAATTTGTAGTGCTAGTTTATTTTATTTTTCATTTCGGTTTGTTATTCAAAAATCCAAAAGATTTTGCTTTGTTTGCTTGTTTCTTTCTTTGCTTGCTTTAATTCGAAAACCCAAAAATATTTGTTGTTCTTCTGCCGTTTTGTATAGTTGTTTCAGAGTTTGAAATTTTTCGTGGTTCCACTTTGGGCTTGGTGATACCCGTAGATGTGATAGCCTTCAGTAGCTACCTGCAAGATAAAGTATACGGGGTTAGGTTGAGCCTCCAAGTGCAGAGTATGTAGTAAGTGGAAGACGTGTTTTCCCCACGAGGGTGACTCGAGGGTTTAATATCGAACTCTCGGGAATCAGTAGTGAAGATATATCTTCTTATCCTTCTTTGGTTACCTAAAAACAAAGTTAATGTTTTGGTCCTCAACCTCACCTGTGGTTGTCAAGCACAAGGTAGTTATGCAATGCAAACAGGAAATAAATATGCAATGGTGGTGGATGCAATGGTAAATGATATTTTTGGGTTTTTTAATGATGTATGCAAGATGAAAAGTATTTTTGTATTTTCGGATTTAATGATGGCTGAAAATGAAAAAGTGGTATATGGTGTTGGAAAGGTGTTTCTTATGATTAAAAATGGACCGGGGTTCATGGTTTCACAAATGCACTCTCTCTTTATAAAGTGGCAGACAATGGAACACACACAGAGTTAACATATGAGATTGCAACACAAAGTTTGATAACAAGTTACTTAGATATATGGGCATCACGTCCTAACATAGAGACCTTTTGGTTATTAGTCTCTCTTATACTCCACCAAGATGCGAACCAAATCATAACACCTCAGTAATTAAGATGACTCAGAGTATAGCAATAAGTTTCATGACATGAAGTGAAAATAAGAACATGCTGGATCTAGTCACAGGAAGAAGCTTGGTCACCCTCAACCCTTGCAGCATGGTATTTTAGTTTATCCCTAGTGAGGTAACAAAGTAAGGTAAACACCCAAGTGGATCGCGATATTAAGTTGTCAGCTTACCGCACTCACCACTCCCCGTTACTCCAACTAATGCACACGTTCCCCCACACGCTCTCATAAACATGCTTGATCATAACAAGTAGACAAGAACGGGGTACATAATATGCATCTATACTCATAACTGAAACAAACATTGCAATCTCAAACATATATTAACTCATAGAAAGATCCACCACATAGGTATTACAAATATGACCGTAATCATGTTCAGCAGCTCATACGGTACTAATTAGTGAAGCTCAAGAGAGGAGAGATACATAAGTTACTTCCACAAACCCATAGTCCAGAGGTGGACTACTCCCTCTTCATCATGGAGACGGTGGAGAAGTCGATGGAGAGGATGGAGACCACACCGGCAGCGCCCCGCCGGAGTTTTCCCCCTCCAATCTGCAGCTCCTGATCTCCGTTTCGGTGTTTCTGTGTTTGTGCGGCGCTCCTTCGCGAAACGCAGGGGACCTTTTTTATAGGCGTTTTTAGGTCAAGACAGGCGGTGGACGAAAGATCGACGGCAGCGGAGCCACGAGGCCAAACGAGTGGGCCCCACGCGGCCACAGTACCTGGCCGCGTGGGCCACCCCCTTTTGGCCTTCTGGCCTCCGTTTGCTTGCTTCCTTCGCTCCGAGGTCTTCCTCCTTCCAAAATACTGACGCCTGTATTTTTCCATAATTTTTGACGTTTGGGTCCCTGAAACATAAAAGGAAAGAAATAGGGTTTTCTGCCTGCAGGGTTAATTCCATAAAAATAGGAAACAATTGATTTATTTCCTAAAATCATTAAATAACAGTAATATAACCCTTATATGATGCAAATATGATTGGAATATGTGTGATATAGTGCAAAGTTCATGTATGCATTTTACATGCATCAACATCCCCAAGCTTAACCAATACTCGTCCTCGAGTATGAAGGTGATAAAACTAACATGGCTTTGCAATATAGCACTAACAATGGATATCAAAGATGATTGCTACTGCTACATAGAGTCAAATGATTCATTCTTCAAAGGAGTAGCAATATGCAAAACAGTTTATGAAGTGATATCAAGTATTCAATGCAAGGATGTTCAATGATAGTTCACAAAGTGTAACATAGTAGCAAGTAATATGGACATTCTTACTTTTGCATACATGTGGTCCATAGAGTGATGATGAAAATCTGAATATGTTTGGTGGACACTTTGGAAAGATGAATAAGTGAGTAGAGGTAAAGCATGCATAAGTTTCATCTAACCTCCAAACTCTCCTACTTAAGTTAATGATTGCAATGTGGTAATACTTGGTGTCAAGCTCTCATTCCCCTATCATAGCATCTTGAATGATTAAGTTTAATGTGAGAGCAAATATGAGTAGTGTGCTTGACAAAGTAAAGGTTGGATGTCTCATGCCCCTTGAATACAAGTACCTACACCATGAGTTACTCAACTTGGGAAAAGCAAGTTCAAGTTATCTATCATTGTAAGTAATAATAGTATCATCAAGAGCGTCAACTGGGGTACCTCTTGTCCCAGGATATGGAACAAGCCCATATCAAAATGACAAGACAAACAAACAAGATGAACACCTCAACACCCTTTTTATTTACCATTGGAATAGCTTTTTATTGTAAGGTGTGTCATAGATAATTCACCATAGCATGTAAGTAAATTTCCACCATGAATAATGCATGGCTTAGATTAGCGGCCCAGGCGTCTCTCTAACCATTTATACAAACTCATTCAAACTAATCTTTTCCCCTTATTTCACCATGATAGGCATCCATAGACAAAAGCACATGATATCAACTAAATGAGATGAAGCATGTTGAAAGCTTTGCATGTGACAGCACATATGGGCTAACTCCCAACCTGGACATTTATCAAGCCACTAGCATCATAATCTTAATCACAATGGGTCATGTTTTATTTATGCAATGATAGTAAAATGTGCATCAAGTTCGTGAGAGCTATATAACCAACTTTTCCCATGGCAATCAATAACATAATCATTTTCATTCAGAGGTATAGATAACACAAATATCATGATGAACATACTCGGAATAGCATAGCTAGTAGGTAGATATGGTGGACTCACTGGAATAACTTTGGTTGAAGGTGTTGGAAACAAGTTTTGACTTGTTGGAATGTTTGGGCTAGCAAAAGGGAGAAAGTTGACCATCTAGATGCATGCATGAGTGTCCATAGAACTAACTAATCCATGTTAAACCAAGTAAAATAACAATCAGCACCAAAACATGAATAAGTGATAGCTCTTCAAAAAGGATTTGCAAACTATTACTCATAAACAAGCTCATGAATCATGCAACTATATGTATCATTAAAAATCAACTCAAACATCCCTTTTCCCAATCTTATAAAAGCATCCAACATATTTCAACCCATATTTCCAGTAGCTCTCCATATATAAATGATAGTGTGGTGGTCTCTCAAACAAATCAAACCAAAAAAAACAAAAGACGCTCCAAGTTTATGCGATAAAGTGTTTCGATCGAAAAACAGAAGTTGGACGTGCGCAAACCGAGAGTGTGTAGGTCCAGCGGGGTTGTCTTCACATCCCCAAGCTTATGGTCTTCACCATCCTTGGATAGCTCTTGGTGCATCTCCTCCAATCCCTGTGAAAAAACTTCAAAACACCGTTTCTCCCATTTCTTTTCTGTGGGGTGCATTAATAGTGATAAACAAATAGGTTTCTTGCTGCATATAATCCTTGAACAAAAATTCATATGAATGTCCAGAAAGTGTATAATGTTGTATGCCTACTCATAAACTCAATTGGATCAAAAAGATTCAACTTAAAAGCTCAAAGCATGCATCAAACAAAATGGGACAGAATCTGTCCAGAAAAACAGCAGCAGCAAAACGTATTTTTCTACCCTACCAAACTTTCTCGAAAAATTCCGAAAAATTCATGCATACAGAGGATGAAAAGTTGCAACTACAGTTCAAATATGAGCTCATTCGGAGTTACAGAATAAGAATTAAAAATCATACCGTGCACTGATTCGTGCAGGAATAAAATCTCCGAACGCTATAAGCAACTTTTTCAAACCAAAAAGGGTAAAACTTGGCACTTTATTGAAAATTCCAGAACCTAAACTAGACAAAAGTCTCTTGTTACAGCAAGAGGACACAAAGAAAATCACACAAAAAATAACCGGGTTGCCTCCCGCAAAGCGCTTTCTTTATAGCCATATAGCTAGGCTTCTTACTTGTTGTTTATTGTGGACGAAGCTCATGAGGGAGCTTGAACTTTGGTGGTTCCCTCTTCCTTGGGAAGTGTTCCATGCACTTCTTGTGTGGAACTGAAACTTCACATTCCCTTCCTTTGAATCAATGATGGCACCTGTGGTACGAAGAAAAGGTCTTCCAAGAATAATAGGACTAGAGGTTTTATTCCCCATATCCATGATTAGAAAATCCACAGGCACAAAAGTCATATGTAACTCCACCATAACATCACTTACTTTTCCTAAAGCATGTTTAATAGAGTCATCAGCAAGTGCAAGTTCAATGAGCATTTTTCAAGATTTTTCAATTCAAGCACTTCATATAGTTCTTTAGATAAAACAGAGACACTAGATCCTAGATCAAGTATAGCATGGTGTGTCTCTTTTCCAATAGTTACTAGTACCTTAGGAATCCACATATCCCCAAGCTTAGGTGGTATCATAGCCTCTTGGTTGTACCTAGCAATCTTTTCTTTCAAGACATGATTAGCAATATAAGAACCAAAGCCAGCTTGATTAGTGTTGATGGAAGGATCACTTGCAATTTTTGTAAGATAGATATTAATTCATGCAAGCTACAATTTTCTAAGTCAAGCAAAGGATCCTTGACTTCACTAAGCATTTTAACTTCCTCAACTTTCTTTTCCTTTTTCACCCAAACTTGTTGCTTATTAGGAACTTCTTTTATATGTTTAGATGATGAATCTTTCTTCAATGAATCACTAACTCGAACCAACCTTTCCTCAATATTGTTCAAGTAAACATCTTTCTCCAGAAATTCTTTCTCACATATTCTTAACTTATGCATAACATTAACCAACTCATTGTTTATTTTTGGAATAATGTTTTAAGAATAAGAAACTAGTTGTTCAAAATCTTCCTTACTAGGTAGCTTTTCTAACTTAGTTTCAAATTTATCCTTTGATGAAGCAAGTGCTATTGTGGTGTCCTCCAACTTTTTCTTGCTACCTACAAAGCTACCAAAAATTCTTCTAAGAGTCATGGCTGCACAAGGTGGTGTTGACAAGACAAAACTTCCACCTGTAGCCCCATCTAAAGCACTTTGATACCATGGGTCTATCCCATAATAGAAATAGAGATTTAGCTTTTCATCTTCACAAGGTGTAGGATCTTCATAGTGCATCCTATTAATTCTTACCCAAGCATCTTTTAATGTTTCTCCATGATATTGTTTAAAACTAGAAACCGAATTCCCTAGAGAACTCCCTCCTTGTTTGTTTCCAAGAACCATGATAGCAAGTTTTTATGTATTTTTTTTATTTTTTATGCAAAACTGAAAATAAATATGCAAGCGGAATATGATATGCAATGACACTAACCAAAGAAATAAATTGCTTTGTAAGTAAAGATGGATAAGATGGTGCTCACGTAGGTGCAACCTCCCCAAGCTTAGGTGTTAGCACAAGTTGGTGAAGTTGACTTCGTTGTGAGATGAATGCGATGATGCACACCCTTGGATAAATATCTCAGCTATGATTCCCCGGCAACGGCGCCAGAAAACACCTTGCTTAGCGCTAGTTGACGAGGGAATATATTGCGGTGTTGCTTCTATCTCCCCGGCAACGGCGCCAGAAAACAGTCTTGATACCCGTAGATGTGATAGCCTTCAGTAGCTACCTGCAAGATAAAGTATACGGGGTTAGGTTGAGCCTCCAAGTGCAGAGTATGTAGTAAGTGGAGACATGTTTTCCCCACGAGGGTGACTCGAGGGTTTAATATCGAACTCTCGGGGAATCAGTAGTGAAGATATACTTCTTATCCTTCTTTTGGTTACCTACAAAACAAAGTTAATTATTTTGGTCATCAACCTCACCTGTGGTTGTCAAGCACAAGGTGTAAGAATGATATCAAGATAGTTATGCAATGCAAACAGGAAATAAATATGCAATGGTGGTGGATGCAATGGTAAATGATATTTTTGGGTTTTTTTTATGATGTATGCAAGATGAAAAGTATTTTTGTATTTTCGGATTTAATGATGGCTAAAAATGGAAAAGTGGTATATGGTGTTGGAAAGGTGTTTCTTATGATTAAAAATGGACCGGGGTTCATGGTTTCACAAATGCACTCTCTCTTTATAAAGTGGCAGACAATGGTACACACACAGAGTTAACATATGAGATTGCAACACAAAGTTTGATAACAAGTTACTTAGATATATGGGCATCACGTCCTAACATAGAGACCTTTTGGTTATTAGTCTCTCTTATACTCCATCAAGATGCGAACCAAATCATAACACCTCAGTAATTAAGATGACTCAGAGTATAGCAATAAGTTTCATGACATGAAGTGAAAATAAGAACATGCTGGATCTAGTCACGGGAAGAAGCTTGGTCACCCTCAACCCTTGCAGCATGGTATTTTAGTTTATTCCTAGTGAGGTAACAAAGTAAGGTAAACACCCAAGTGGATCGCGATATTAAGTTGTCAGCTTACTGCACTCACCACTCCCCGTTACTCCAACTAATGCACACGTTCCCCCACACACGCTCTCATAAACATGCTTGATCATAACAAGTAGACAAGAACGGGGTACATAATATGCATCTATACTCATAACTGAAACAAACATTGCAATCTCAAACATATATTAACTCATAGAAAGATCCACCACATAGGTATTACAAATATGACCGTAATCATGTTCAGCAGCTCATACATTACTAATTAGTGAAGCTCAAGAGAGAAGAGATACATAAGTTACTTCCACAAACCCATAGTCCAAAGGTGGACTACTCCCTCTTCATCATGGAGACGGTGGAGAAGTCGATGGAGAGGATGGAGACCACACCGGCAGCGCCCCGCCGGAGTTTTCCCCCTCCAATCTACAGCTCCTAATCTCCGTTTCGGCGTTTCTGTGTTTGTGCGGCGCTCTCTTCGCGAAACGCCAGGGGACCTTTTTTATAGGCGTTTTTAGGTCAAAACGAAGGCGGTGGACGAAAGATCGACGGCAGCGGAGCCACGAGGGCTAAACAAGTGGGCCCCACATGGCCACAGTACCTGGCCTCGTGGGCCACCCCCTTGGCCTTCTGGCCTCCGTTTGCTTGCTTCCTTCGCTCCGAGGTCTTCCTCCTTCCAAAATACTGACGCCTGTATTTTTTCATAATTTTTGGACGACGTTTGGGTTCCTGAAACATAAAAGGAAAGAAATAGGGTTTTCTGCCTACGGAGGGTTAATTCCATAAAAATAGGAAACAATTGATTTATTTCCTAAAATCATTAAATAACAGTAATATAACCCTTATATGATGCAAATATGATTGGAATATGTGTGATATAGTGCAAAGTTCATGTATGCATTTTACATGCATCACTTGATTATCATTTTGCATCATTCAAGCCACACAAGTGAAAAGCAATAATGACGATTTACGACAATCCGGATGTGGTAAAAGGCTGTATGGACTCTATTTGTTTTTCATTTTTTGTAAATATACCTACTCATGTGAACATGCTTAGCTATCATGGTAGTGGTTATGTTATTTAATGATTGGTTAGTAGTTCATGTCTTCTTATGGTCAGTACCAAATTGCTAATAGTGAATAACATGGCATATAGATAATTACATGCATTGTTCTATTCGTAAAACGGTATGGCAGGATGGTATCCTCCTCTGAATAATTCACTTGATTCGACTTGGCACATGCTCACACATGTTATCACTGAAAAATAAAAGTCAATTAAGCCTTGATGATCTATTTTGCCTCAGAGTTTTAGTATCATCTTTATGCCTCCGTTAATTTTATTTTGTCGCAAGCATGATTATGACCGTTATCACTCTCGTGGTTGTCGCTTCCCAGTCTATTGCTAGACTTCACTTGTACTGAGCGGGAATGCTGCTCGTGCATCCAAATCCTTTAAACCAAGTTATCCCAAAGAGTCCACCAAAAATTTCTATGCATGGTATTTCAGGCCATTCCAAGTAAATTTGCATGTGCTACCTTTAAAACTTTCAAAATATTTCCCTTTTTGTGTCCATATTTACCAGCTCATGAGGAAGTAGTGGGTTATCCTTTATTCAACTTGTCAACAGACTTTTACACCTGGACTAGCGGCATATACATCCGCTTATCCAATAATTTTGCAAAAAGAGCTGGCAACGGGGTGCCCAGTCCGAATTAATTACAACTTTAACCGCTTAATTCTCTTCACACTTTTGCCCTGATTTATCAATAAGCAATGACAAACAGTGAAATACCTGCGTGTGTAAACGAAAGAGAAGAGTGATGATCTGCCTTGCTGGTAGAAATTACGTCCTTCATGGGAGCCGCTCTTAAAAGTCTGTTTGACAAGGGGAATACTGTTTTCATCCGCTACCATTTGTTGACAATTAACAAACACCTCTCAAAACATTTTTTTACCTCCGTTTTAAAATAAAAAGCTCTAGCACGTGTTAATCCCTGCTTCCCTCTGCGAAGGGCCAATCTTTTTTTTATGTTGAGTCACCATCCTTTCTTTGAGCACTTCTTCGAGAGCATAACTTTCGTTCTTAGTGTAATGTGCTTGTCCCAGAATACGATTAATTGAGGCATAGCTATGATACTCTTATCTTTGATATCTTTATATCTAGTCTTCACTTGAATTTCAGAGGTGCCTTGGCATTTATGTTTTGCCCTTCAAATAAGGCAAGCGAGATACCACTTTGTCATATCTTATTACGAACATTGCAATTCTTGTGGATAGATGTATGCTATGTTATTCATTCTCAGTACTTTGATATCTTTTCATGATTTGCATAACTACTAGGTGTCATTATTTGCATGGTTCCTATTATGAATTGCCTAAGTAATTGATCATATAGTAGGTATGTATACATCATATGAAGCAAATGTGTTCGTAAAAGTTTCTTTTATCGCACTCAGTTGTTAACTGAATTGCTTGAGGACAAGCAATAAGCTAAGTTTGGGGGGAGTTGATACGTCCAAAACGTATCTACTTTTCCGAACACTTTTGCTATTGTTTTTCCTCTAATTTGTGTGATTTGAATGCAACTAACACGGACTAACGCTGTTTTCAGCAGAATTGCCTTGGTGTCTTGTTTTTGTGCAGAAAGTCAAAGTTTCTGGAAAATTCCAGAAAAATTCCAGAAATTCTATTTTTCCAGAAGACCCACGGAGCCAGAAGACGAAGCGAAGAGGGGGCACAGGGGCCCCACATGCACCCTCGGCGTGGGTGGCCCTTGGCGCGCCGAGGGGTGGTGTGGCCACCCTGTGTGGCCCCCGACGCTCCCCTTTGGAATACATAAAGCCTCTGACCTAAAAACTTCGGGGGGATCGACGCTTTTTCCAGAAACCTTCTAGAGCTCCGCCGCCATCGAACACCCTATTTCGGGGACCAGAAACTCCGTTCTGGCACCCTGCCGGGATGGGGAATTGGAGGAGATCATCGCCATCATTGTCACCGCCACCTCTCCATCGACCATCCATTACTCCCCCATCCATGTGTGAGTAATTTCCCGCAGTAGGCTGAGGGGATGGCAGGGATTGGATGAGATCATTCATGTAATAGTTGTGAGATTTGTTAGGGCATGGTGCCTAGTATCCATCGGTAGTACTTTATGTCATTATTGCAACTTGTTATGCCGAATGCTTGACACTTAGGGCCCGAGTGCCATGATCTCAGATCTGAACATGTTATTGAATCATGAGAATAATTATTGTTTTGGATCATATCTATAAGTTGTATACACACGTCACTGTCCGGAACCCGAGGCCCCAAAGTGACAGAAATTGGGATAATCGGAGGGGATGGTTGCGACGTGAGGATCACATGTGTTCACGGAGTGTTAATGCTTTGTTATGATGCTTTATTAAAAGGAGCACCTTAATTACAAGTAGTTTTCCTTGAGGCCCCGCTGCAAACGGGCTGGTAGGACAAAAGATGTTGTGCAAGTTTCTCATTGCGAGCACGAACGACTAAATACGGAACACATGCCTATGATTGATCATTACTTGGATACCTTATTATTATTTATCTGCAATTGCCCTATGTATGACTATTTCATGAATTATCTTATCCATGCAACGCCCGTTCATCCATCCCTATGCCTACAGTATTTTAATCCTGCTGTCTACTGCAATTATTACTGCTGTCTTTATTTTACTGCTGCTATTATTTCACTACTGCTACTGTCATAAAACTGTTGCTACTGATAAACTGTGTCGAGCAAGTCTACTTCCAGGTGCAGCTGAACTGACAAATCATCTGTCAAGGCTTATAAATATTCTTTGGCTCCCCTTGTGTCGAATCAATAAATTTGGGTTTTACTTCCCTCGAAGACTGTTGCGATGCCCCTATACTTGTGGGTCATCTGGCAGCCGTGCATTTCTGGATAGAAGAGTGTAGGGTCGCGGGTAGGCTACGCTAGCGCAAAACAAAATTTTCTACCGCAACAACCAAGGAACTGCTGCAGTTATAGATCACGGGATTACCACTAGACGCGCTGTGCCGTGCCGAAGTCGGTGAAGTGAGTCGGGGCAGGGTAGACGTACAATCCTCTCCGATCTAGTCGCTCCCTCGAACAGCTCCCACGAACAGCTCCTCTCGGCGGTTCGTCCAAGTGCTCCAAGCGTAGCACCTCTATCGGTATCCACACGTACGGCGTGGAGGCGCCGCTCGCCGGACTGCTAGGTCGCGCGGGCGGCAGGGGCGTGGGAGACGGTGGCTGGGTGGATTGTGGTGCGGAATTGGGCAACCCTAAAACGTCCAGCCTCCTCTCCTTATATAGACCTCCCCATATTGGGCTGCCTCAACCGAAGCCCATTCTGGAGTCTATTCCAGCCCAACTCGGATCCAATCCGAATTCTGCCTTCACTGCCTTAAGTGTGTGACCCTATAGGTTCACGCACGTTTAGACATGACACGAGTACACCTACTCGGCCAATAGTTGGTAGCGGCTTCTAGCAAAACGTGCCAACTCCCAAACGCACATAAAGATCGTATCGGACGAACCATCACAATGTTTATGCCATTCCCTTTGCCTCACGATATTAGGTCAAGCCTCCAGCTGACCTCTCTTTCTCGATCCTGTGATTCGGAATCCCATACTAGGTTAACCATTAACCTTATGTAGCACGGCCATGCATTTCTGGATCCGATCACTCGAGGGGCCCAGAGAAATATCTCTCTCAAGTAGAGAGGGGCAAATCCCATCTTGACTGACTATGCCTTGCAGCATGTTTCATGACAAACCCGTAAGCTACCTTTATGGCTACCCTTTCACGGTGTAGCGTTGGATAGCCCCAAAGTAAGTTAATTCACATCTCAAGTACATACGACAATCTCAGGTCTAGGGACAAAGCAAACACATCGTGTAGAGAGAGAGCTATGAACGTTTGCTTCATTGTCTCAAGGTGGGTCAGCCCAACTCTATGTTCACAACATAAGTCCACATTATTAGTTTGACATCTCCATGTCTATGACTTGTGAAACATAGTCATCTACTAATACATGTGCTAGTCTAATATTCAAGTGTGTCCTCACATGAACTCCGACTAGGGACATATTTAGAATAACCATACAAGTAATGAGTTTCACAGACAAGTCCTCAACTCGCCAATCAATACAAGACATTATTCAAGGCACATTATAAATCATGGATACATTGAAATATCATCATCTCTATGATTGCCTCTTGGGCATATTTCCTACAGTCTCCCACTTGCACTAGAGTCAATCTAGAAGATATCTAATACCCATAGCTCTTGTGTGCTTATCATGATTCTTCTGTGAGAGAGGCTTTGTCAACGGATCAGCCACATTCAGATCCGTATGTATTTTGCATAAGTTTATTTCGCCTCGTTCGATGTACTGCCGAATGAGATGAAACCGCCGCATAAAGTGTTTGGTCTTCTGGTGATTCCTTGGCTCCTTTGCTATCGCAATGGTTCCACTGTTGTCACAGTAGAGATCCACTGGACTGGACGCACTAGGGACAACACCAAGATCAGTAAGGAACATTTTCATCCAAACACTTTCCATGCTAGCTTCTGCCGCAGCATAATACTCGGCCTCCATTGTAGAATGAGCAACGTGTCCTGCTTGGAACTCTTCCAGCTAACCGCCCCACCGTTCAACGTGAACACATAGCCCGATTGCGACTTGGAATCATCCACATCAGTTTGGAAACTAGCATCGGTGTAACCATTTACAACGAGCTCCTCCTCACCTCCGTAAACTAGGAACATATCCTTAGTCCTTTTCAAGTACTTAAGGATATTCTTTACCGCTGTCCAGTGACTCTCACCGGGATCAGCTTGGTACCTGCTCGTAACACTTAGAGCATAAGAAATATCTGGGCGAGTACAAATCATAGCATACATGATAGATCCAATTGCCGAAGCATATTTGATATTTTTCATGCGCTCTCGCTCATCAGTAGTCGAAGGACACTGAGTCTTGCTAAGGTTTATACCATGTGACATAGGCAAGAACCCTTTCTTAGCCTCTTCCATGCCGAAACGTTTTAGCACCTTGTCAAGGTATGTACTCTGGCTTAATCCTATTAGCCTCTTCGATCTATCTCTATAGATCTTAATTCCCAGAATATATGCTGCTTCTCCTAAGTCCTTCATTGAAAAACTATTCTTCAACGAAGTCTTTACGGATTCAAGCATAGGAATGTCATTTCCAATCAGCAGTATGTCATCCACATACAAGATTAGAAATACGAGCGAGCTCCCACTATCTTTCTTGTAAACACAAGACTCTGATTCGATTTTGGTGAAGCCAAATCCTTGGACTACTTCATCAAAACGAATATTCCAACTCCGAGATGCTTGCTTCAGTCCATAAATGGACTTCGAAGTTTGCAAACCTTTCCAGCATTTTTAGGATCGACAAAACCCTCGGGCTGCATCATATACACGTCCTCGGCAAGGTTTCCATTCAGGAAAGCTGTCTTGACATCCATTTGCCATATCTCATAGTCAAAATATGCAGCAATAGCTAGAATTATCCGAATAGATTTAAGCATCACTACGGGCGAGAAGGTCTCCTCGTAGTCAACTCCTTGAACTTGTCGAAAACCTTTTGCAACAAGTCGAGCTTTATAGATGTGAACATTTCCATCCATATCAATCTTCTTCTTATAGATCCATTTGCACTCGATGGTCCTATGACCATCAGGCAGGTCAACCAAGTTCCAAACTTGATTTTCATCCATGGAATCTATCTCGGATCTCATGGCACTTTGCCATTTCTCAGAGTCTGGTCCATCATTGCTTCCGCATAGGTCGAAGGTTCATCATTGTCCAACAATAATATTTCACGCGTATCATTGTCTATCAATAATATTTCTCGCGCATTGCGAATCCTTTCTGACCTTCGTAGTGCTGGTGTTTCTCTTGCCACGGGTTCCTCAACTCGTTCTGCCATGATGGCATCACCCATTGAGTCCTCCCCGGTAGGCTCAACTTGAACTTCTTCAAGCAGCACCGTCTTTCCACTTGTCTCCTTGAGAAACTCTTTCTCTAAGAAAACACCGCTTCGAGCGACAAACACTTTGCCCTCTTCTCGGTTGTAGAAGTAATATCCCAAGGTTTCCTTGGGGTATCCTACGAATATGCATTTATCCGACTTGGGTGTGAGCTTGTCCGACTGAAGTCGCTTGACAAACGCATCACAGCCCCAAATCTTTAGAAAAGACAACTTGGGACTCTTCCCATTCCACATCTCATATGGTGTCTTAACTACGGATTTAGATGGTACCCTATTTAGTGTGTGAGCTGCTGTTTCTAGAGCGAAACCCCAAAACGATAATGGTAGATCTGACTGGCTCATCATTGATCGAACCATGTCCAACAAAGTCCGATTACGTCGTTCGGAAACCCCGTTTCTTTGAGGCGTTCCGGGCGGCGTAAGTTGAGGAACAATTCCGCAACTCTTCAGATGATTGCTAAATTCGTGACTCAAATATTCTCCTCCACGATCTGATCGTAGAGCCTTAATTTTCTTGCCACGTTGATTCTCTACTTCATTCTGGAACTCTTTGAACTTTTCAAAAGTTTCAGACTTATGCCTCATTAGGTAGACATATCCATATCTACTAAAGTCATCAGTGAAAGTTATGAAGTAGTGAAAACCACCTCTAGCGGTCGTGCTCATTGGTCCACATACATCAGTATGTATTAGTTCCAGTAAGTCTGCCCTTTCAGGAGAACCATTGAAAGGCGACTTGGTCATCTTCCCAAGCAAACAAGCTTCGCATGTCTCGTATGATTCAAAATCAAACGAAGTTAGAAGTCCATCAGAATGGAGTTTCTTCATGCGCTTTTCACTTATATGACCCAAACGACAATGCCAAACATAGGTGGGATTCAAATCATTAGGCCGAAGCCTTTTAGCACTTATGTTATAAACTTGCTCATCATCATGAACATCATCAGGATTCAAAATAAACAACCCATTCACAATGGAAGCAAAAGCCACAAACATATCATTCTTAGAGATAGAACAACCATTGTTTTTACTCGCAAATGAATAACCATCTCGCATCAAACATGAAGGAGAAATAATGTTTCGACTTAAAGCTGGAACATAATAACAATTATTCAATTCCATAATAAATCCTGAAGGGAGGTGCAGTTGCATGACGCCAACGGACAACGCAGCAACCTTTGCATTATTTCCGACGCGAAGATCAACTTCTCCTTGTCTCACGCTTCTACTCCTTACTAGCCCCTGCATCGATTTGCAAATGTGAGCAACCGATCCGGTATCAAATACCCAAGAGTTAATAATGGAGTCAGCGAGAAAAATGTCTATAACATTAACCACAAGCGTACCTGAGCTAGAAGTCTTACTCCCACTCTTCTTCAAAGAAGCAAGGTACTTGCTGCAGTTTCTCTTCCAGTGTCCAGACTCATGGCAGTAGTAACATTCTGTGTCAGGTTTAGGTCCATCCTTAGGCTTAGGCTTTGGCTTGAGATCAATCTTTAGCTTTTTTCCTTGCCTTGCCATGCTTCTTGAAGCTAGGCTTGTTCTGCACAGCCAACACTTGGCCATGCCCTGCACACTTCTTAATGTCACATTCTGCCGTCTTGAGCATTCCACAAAGTTCATTAAGGTCCTTCTCCACCCCATGCATATGGTAGTTCGAAATGAAATGCCCATAGCTGGCTGGAAGCGACGCTAAAATAAATCAGTGGCCAACTCTCGGCCCAATGGAAAACCAAGTTTGTCCAAAGTCTGCGCGTAACCAAGCATCTTGATCACGTGCGGGCCTACTGCTGCTCCTTCAGCTAGCTTGCATTCACCAAAGGCCTTAGCGACATTGAACCTTTCAGTCCTGGCCTGGGTCTGGAACATGTCCTTAAGCGCAACGATCATATCGTACGCTTCCTGACCATCAAACTGCTTTTGAAGGTCGGGTTCCATGCAAGCAAGCATAAGGCAGCTAACCTCAAGAGACTCATCACATGCTCTCTTGTAGGCAGCCCTAATGGCATCTGGAATTGGGGTATCCAGAACACTTTCCTTCTTATCAGCCCTGAGAACAATTCTCAGATTCCGGATCCAATCCGAATAGTTTGTTCCAGTTAACTTTTCTTTCTCAAGGATGGAACGCAAAGCAAAAGGGGTGGGTTGGTTACGTGCCATTGATCTACAACAGAAAACATGCAAAATACTAAGACAAAAATCCATGATAGAGTAAAACATTAAACAATTTAATATGGTCTACTCCCACTAAAACCAACATCCCTCTGTTGATACTTAGTGATTCAAGATCCACAACGAACAAGTCTCCTAGTGAGCCGGACGCTTCACCGCTAGAAAACGAGGTAGTTCGGTAAGCAACACTTTGCTAATCATATCACATATGACTCTTGTTGTTGGGTGACATCTCTATGTCAAAACGCCAACCTTTATGCCCCAAGGCGCTTAACCGTTAAGATTACCTTGTTGAGCTAACCAACTCTTATGCATGTAAGTATCCGATACAAACCCATCTAGTCAACGAAAACCGATGGCACCCTACTGTCATAGGCCCACCATCGATCGTAGAAGACATGGGATGGTGCAAGGTTTAGTTGGGGGGGCATGTTAACTTAACATTTGTGAGGGATCGAATCTAACATGCATAGGAGTAAAACAAAGGAATAGCAATCACATAGTTGTGACACAGTATGGCCCGTTTCTCATGGTGATCTCCATCTCCATAGAACCTGTCCACCATGGTGATCTCCATCTCCATGGTCCATGTGCGCCATCCCTCCGAGTGATGAGTCCTCCAAGAACTATTACAAGCTATTACACCTAACAGCTAGTAATGTAAATTACATGGAGTGTGAATCATCACAAGTCGGCACGCAGGCCGTTAATACAATAAGTGACAACACATCTGGCTCCTGCCGTGTTGACATACTCACGACACGCAGGTCATGAAAAATTACACACATGCATCACATACACATGGGCCATACTGGTCACAAAACACAAATCTGCAAAAACGAGTTAGACGTTCTAACGCCGAAACTTGCAACCCCTAAAACTTTCTTTTAGAAAACGAATTTGCCAAATCTAAATTTGACCCTCTACAACTTTTATTCAGCACTTTTCTCGATCCGAGGTCGTCTGCAAAAGTTACAGCCGTATTACCGGAAACAGTTCGTTTTGGCAGATTACCTGTTACCGGCGGTAGATCCGATCTATCACCCCGCGCATCTCATGCACCATGAATATGATCTAAATTCTGATTCGACCAATCCAATTGATCTTCGCGTGCTGCTGTTGGATTTACGTGTCACAGTCTACCCCGATGGCGGAAACCAACCGGTAGGGGTAAGTCGTTCGACGACCTCTTGCAACACGATCACGGAAATCAGATCACAGATCAAGACATTTACAATGGACTGCCGATCACATCGGCCTTACCCATCTACATATCACATATGCAAATGATCCGAACATATAACGAGGCAGCATCGGCTCTGATACCACTGTAGGGTCGCAGGTAGGCTACGCTAGCGCAAAACAAAATTTTCTACCGCAACAACCAAGGAACTGCTGCAGTTATAGATCACGGGATCTGCTCCACAACCAACTATGCGCACATGCCAAGATCTAAAAATAGCACTCCCAAGTCATGCATGAAGATAATCTAAAAAAAACATACTACAACCAATAAGCAAATCCTGAAGCAAGTAAATAACGTTATGAAGAGAGGAAATTGTGATGACTGTAAATTTGATTTAGTTAATGAACAAATATATCGAGAGTTCTAGACGAAGTTTCTCGAGACCAAAGATAGATATAGAAACTGAAGGAATATGTGCAACTATTCTAGACCACGGAGATCTTAATTGTACATAATCTTTGAACCACGCCTCGTGTGTTATCCTCTCTAGAATCAAGAGGTGGGCAACAAAGCTTCATCAGAAGCAAAGGATTTGACCTAGATCATATTAGGAGAGTGATATATGTGTTTATCTTTGTTGGCCTTGTCTTACTCTGTTGACCTTATATATCTAACGATCTTTGCCTCTACTTCCGGGAAAAGAAGTGTGTTCAACTTTCTGTAGAAGCAACCTATATATTGTGCTTTATCTGATTTAGAATTTTCAGAATACACGAGGGGATTTTCTTTCTTTCTGTGTAGCACATTTGTACACTGCAATTTTACATCTTATAAGAATTTTTACGTGTGTAATACGCAACGGAGGGATTAGTTGTAAACTATATATTTTGTCGTCTGTTTGACTTGTGTTTGAGTATTATGTTTCCGGTCTTTTCCCTGTTATACTGTTAACTGAACAGTAAGTTTTATATCAGGTACGTATTGTACACTCACGTGATTCGTACGTGCATTTTCTATCATATATGTAAGTTTTCTACTCTTCTGCTTTCAGAATTCTACAAAATAATGAGGACGAAGAACAACGGAGACAATCATGACACATTCGATTCTGAGCTCTTAACATGTACATACATTGATACATATATTACTCCTAGAGGATAGGCCTTAAACATCAGAAATAGCTGATCATCTGTGGTTTCCATTCTTGGGCCCCATTCGAAAGCTAATCCGAAGTTTATTTTCTGCTAGCTAATAGCTATAACCACGATGAACCTGCTCATATAAACCCGGCGTGTATGTCACAAGATCATATCCACCCGGACACATGGGGCCTCTGAATTGATGAACACAGGCACCAACACATGGCATCGTGCAGCTAAAGTTGGCATCTCTCCCCGGTCAGAGGTTTTGATTTGAGCCGGAGCGCGAGCGCATACTTTGCTAGCTAGCTGCATGCGCTGCTGCATTATTGCGTATTTGATTTCGATGTGCATAGTCGCCTACTGTTGAAAGTCACGCGTCAGTCGTAATGCAATATGATGTCACCATGCTCCCATGTATTCGCGCTGCAACATGTACATGATCAGTAAATTATTCTCCAGTTGCAAACTCCAGCCGGCTGTGTTGTACAGTACCAGTAGTGCAGTACTAGTACTGTAGTCAAAGCAAGGTCAACTAGAATGCTGTGTGTACTGTGTACTATAGTAGCCAGCTTAGCCACGAGCCAATCAATTATTAGCTTCCCATATCAGATACATACCGAAAATGAACTGAGTTGTAAGTTGTAATTTGAAAAGAAGAAAAGTAGAAGAAGCATAACATAGTACTTCTTAGCAAGGACATCTAGAAGCATGCACCGGACAACACTCGATAGGACCATTTAGACTTTAAGAGTACTAGATACTGATTAATTAGAGATGTTTCCTGAGATTCCCACTTTTTTCGTGGATCAGTGGATTGCAGTTAATATGAAACAGGGGGCCTCACATGCACCTGTTTTCCCTACAATTGGCATCGCCAGTACAAAAAATACTCGATCCTACTGTTTTTCCATAAACTCATCCAACTACTCCCTTCCCCGTTCAAATTAAATAAATAAAACTACTCCATCTTGTGTATGGCAATTTTATCCATGGTATGGGTACCCGCGGTACCGTACCCATATGATATGGGTACGGTATGACCACACCCATATCCTACATGTTAAGTCATGGGTAGGGTATGGATACCCATCAAACCCTATCCATTTTAATCTGAAGGCATGAGTCGGGTGCATATTTGAGTTCTCGATCCACCGGCGGCCCTCCTCGTTACGCCTCCACCACGAGGTATGGAGTTGGGAACTATGCCACCGACCTCCATCGTCCACCTATAGATCCACTCATTTCTCTGTTTCTTCAACACCGGTTGGGTCGGAATCAAGTAGGAGCATGACAGACGATAGGTCAGTAGAGAGTAGGAGAACACGAATGTTGATGTAGCGGCGCACGATAGGTTGTAAAATATTGTGCACTTTTGATCTACACAGCGGTTAAGGATGCCCAACGGGTATGGGTACGGGTAAGTATGGCATTGGTCTACCCGCCCTTATCTCCTGACTTCGCCACGTAAAGAGTTTGTAGATGATGCATGTGAGTTCCTATCTTTCTATTGACTCGGTTTGAATGGTGCAGGTTTAGATCAACTGCAGAACTAAGAATGGTCGGTGGATACTGCTTGGGTAGGTTCTTTCTAGTCTCTCGCTAGGTCGTCGAAGAATAAAAGGGTTTACGTATACCTTTTCACTCTTTGACACGAAAATGTGCTGGCACTACGATTCCATGGGTGGGATCGAAACGGAGATAAGTACTACAAGGAAACCAGCGTAGAGAAGACGCACGAGCGGCACAGAGACGCAGGGTCAGAACCCACACGTCCTGGGTCAGTTTCAGCAGAGCGATCGGGCCGGCGCTTGACGATGGTCCCGATCCTGTTCCGGTGGTGGCGCCACCCTCTACGTTACGTGTGGTGGGCAACGATCCAGATTTTGGCCGTGTGAGTGAGATCCCATCGGCTGTTCGAGCGACGTTTTGGCTCGCTCGGTCGATGGAGACACACAGGCCACAGCTGACTGACTGAGGTATATATATGGTCGATCGGTGAGCTTTCATGAAAGCAGAGCCAGCTATGCGACGGAGGGGACCTGTCCGAATATAACAGGTGCACAAAATTTGTGTCCGGCCGGAATGAAAACCCCAGAGGCCCAGCGGAATTAATTCCCACCTCTGGACCATCGGACCAAAGGAGGAAAAGTGGTAGCTAGCGCCATATTTCTGCAACAAAGACATGCAACGACGCGAACGACGAGTCAACGATTCACAAATCACAAGGACCATCTGAAATCTGATCTGATCTATTCTTTCATCATGCAACAAAAGAACTAAGTCTACCATATACTATATCGCTTGCAATCAAGAGAGTACCATTTCAGGAAGTGACGACATCCTCGGCGTAGCTAGTACAAGCTGGCATGTAATTAAGTGGGTTTTTAACAAGTTAGGGAATAAATATTTTTGGCCAAATTACAAGTAGTACTAGGGTGACTTGTTTGCAATTTTCATTGTGTGAGAAAGGAGGAACAATGACGGACCGGCGATGCTCGATGAGGGGAAACCTCAAACGGAAGAACCCTAGCCACCTCCGACCTCGCGCTCGCGGCGGCCGGCCGGCGCCGCCCCTCCCCTCCTCCTCTCCCCCACCTCCTCGCGGTCGGGCCCCTCCACTCGCTTCTCCTCCTTCCGCCGGTCGGCGGGAGCCGCCGCGCGCGGCTAGGATGGTGCGGCGGCGGCGGATCTTCTTCTCGCGCGCGTGGGGCGTCTCGCGGGGCGTCATCTCCGACGGCGGTGCGTTCGGGTGGCTTCAGGTAGGCTCCGAGGAGGTTGGTGGCACGGCGGAGCTCGCGTGGTTTGTGGGCGGCGCAGCACAAGCGGAGCGGCGGGCTGCAGAGGCGTGGCGGGCAGCGACGGCGACGCTCCACGCCGCGCGCACGTGGAGTGGGCCAGCCACGGCCTTGCGGCCCAGATATGGGCCCCTCGGGCCCGATCTAGGTTTGGGTGGGCCAGTCCATGCTAAGCTCGTTCTGCAGGTGGGGTGACGCTGTGGATGAAGGGGACAGCGGCGACGGACGGCCGGCTCGTTGCAGCGTGGCGGCGAGCTTCACGGACCTGATCTGGGCCCGGCCCGGACCCTATCAGGACTGGTGAGCCCCGTGGGGGCTTTTGGTCCGCTGGGACCCGGCAAGACCTGACGAGGATGGTGTGCTCTGCAGCCGCATCCGGTCGATTCGCCCTCGGCGGTGGACGTTGTTCCCTCCCGCGCGGTCGCGGTACTGCTGTCCACGGTTCATTCCTCTGCTCACTTCGTCTTTTAGACCTCGTGGCGGATACTTCGTGAGACGACGGTGGCGGATTCGGGATCGGTGTGGCGCATGTTGGTGGGTGGCTAGTCTGGTGGTGTCGAGACTCGTCCTCGCGGGGCCCCTGTGCTACGGATCGTCCGAGGTTGTGGAGGGGTTTTTTAGGGAGAAATCCTTGTCGGTTCGTCTGACACCGACGCGGTGCCGCCTCCGGGTGACATCTTTCCTTCCTAAAGGGCGTCGTAGCTACCCTTCATCCGCTTCCTCTGTACTGGGGGAAACCCTAGGACAGTTGGTCCAGGCAGCAGTGATTTTCCTTCTTGAAGGTGTTGCTTGGCACTCGTCGCTTTGGGTGCTAGGAGGTGGTGGTACTTCGTAGAGAGGGCACAGTGGTTACGGGTCTCCGTCATTTAGTCAATCCGTCTATGTCTCCATTTTGTTTTCTTGTTTTTTTGTCTTCCTCTTGCTTTGGGTGTATGTTTGCTGTCGCCCCAGCATTTCGAAACTGTCGGTTGTATCGGGTGGTTGTATAGCGGGCTACGGCCTATTTCGTCATGCTCGATGAGATGAGAGGGTAGCTACTCATATTAGGGTGGTGATGCCACGTTGTTGCAAAGAGGGTGGGACATGCCAGAAAAGAGATTTCAAGAAAAAATAGATTGTCGGGGTTACGAAAAATAGCGGTCCATCCATTGCTTAGATGGTAGGCATGAGCTGATGCATTCTTGCTCGGTTAGTCTCTTTTAATTTTTATTGTTGTTTTCAACAATAAGTCATACTCTCTCGAGTGCACACTCACCGGGGGACCAACATGTGCCAGCCCCAACGCACCCACCCACCAATTCTCCCATGTGAAGGCTTAATTGAAGTTATTCACAAATTTTTCATAATATATTAATATAGGATAACCCTACACTTTATATTAAACGACGATTACAAATAGAATATAGTAAAAAATGAATTACCGACTTACGAAAAATACTGGTTCACAAACAAATGATTGTAGTTCATCCAAAAAACGGAGGGTAGGCATGTGCGGATGCATGCTTGCTCGTCTTGTTCAAGTCTTCGTGCTTGCAGTACCAGGTTGTACTCACAAATTATTTTATTTTAGTTCATCCATGATAAGTCATACTCTCTCGGTGACACAGCGCAACTGGCTTGACTAAAGATATTTGCAAATTTTCATAACAGATTTATTAGGATAATCCTACACTCTTATTCTAAATTAATCGACGGTTTGAAATGGAATATAATCAAAATGATGTGAGATGTGCCATGATACCAAATCATTATGTTGATAGACAATTATAATGATCGATATCTTAAGATGTTGTAGTCACCTTTGTTCGGATATATGACGCGAAAGTGGCTACTAGCTAGTAGTACATCTTAACAAAGTTTTTTTTTTCAATAAGCAAATCATGCAACCTTTGAAAGTCGAAACTAGTCACAGCAAATATATAATTGCTTTACAATTTCTCACTGGAAGAATTATTCCTTACAATTCAGAACCCATTCTCTTGGCCCTCTTTTTTAAAGCATGCTCTCGATGTGGAGTACCAAGAATCGATAGACAAAGAAGAGTAGTATCAAGAATCCTCCGTGATTTTTGCTATTGCTTTCCCTTTCCCCTCCCCTCCGCTACAGTAGAGAGAAGAGAAAAGGGAGGAGCTTCGTTTCCCTCACCTTACCGCCGGCCATATCGCTGGTCCTCCTACTCTCCGTCGGCCGTCGCGGCGGCGGAGAGTGGGGGGACCGCGGTTTTGCGTCACTGGCGTGTAAATAGTAGGGTAGTTGTTCGGCGGGTGGCGGTGTGGTGGTGGAGCCATCGCCGGAGCAAATAAAGGTGCTGCAGCTCACTCCCATCACGACGGTGCTCCTTTGGGTGGCGTCGGAGGGCTGTCGGGTTGTCTGCTCGTGGATCTGGTGGATCCATGGTGCTAGGGTTCCTTGGTGTGGCCGTGTGAGGGAGGACGGCGGCCATGCCAGGGGATTTTGTCTTCCATCTCCTTCCTCGTCGATCTGGTGTTTCCTCCGACGCTGGTGTGGAGATTGGGAGGTGTTGTACAGGAGGGCCGGTGTCTTCTGCTGTCTCTTGTGCTCTGTTCTTCCAGGTTGTGTTGCGGTTCGCCGGCGACGCTGCCCTAACCACCAGACGAATTCGGGGTGAGTCCCCGCCGATGCGTGCTTATCCTCCTCCAGATTCCTGCATCCGCGTCGGATGGCTGCTGCGGTGACATCAACGAGGCGCTGCTGTCGTGTGTGCCCTCGGCAATTCCCATGGTTGCTATACCTAGGGTTGATTGTGTGGTACAGGACGCGTAGTATTGGTGGAATCGACGGCTGACAAGCTGGATTTACCCAGGTTCAGGGCCCTCGAGTGAGGTAAAACCCCTACTTCCTGCTTGTCTGTGTTTATGATTTGAATATGGAGGTTACAAGGGTTCGACGAGCAGCAGATCTCGTCGAGGTTTTGGTGGTTATGGATTGCTTACCTTGATCGATCACCCTCCCAGCCTTTATATAGGAGGCTGGGTCTCGGGAAACACAACCGACCAAGGTTACATGTATGGAAAGTCTTAACCGACCATAACTCGATCTAACTTGGGAAGCACTCCTCGTCTCGGGCCTTCCTTTTGGGCTTCGATTAATCTTTGGGCTTCTTTGATCATCACGTGCACCAGGTACCTCTAAGTTAGGGTACCCACAGAGTATAACCTCGTCATT
Organism: Poa pratensis; assembly: GCA_947311845.1. Lineage (NCBI taxonomy): Eukaryota > Viridiplantae > Streptophyta > Magnoliopsida > Poales > Poaceae > Poa > Poa pratensis. Next base: position 19,436,710 of record CAMZMU010000081.1, on the reverse strand, counting down.
AGCCCCCGAGTACTTGCTTGACTCGTAGATCGAGCATGTGCTCCCTTCATCGTGCACGTCATATCTTCTGAACTTGTGCTTCTGATCCGATGTAGTTTCTCTAATTTGTTTCAATTGTATGTGTATGCTAATCGAGGGATATTGAGATAGTAGGCCTGATTTACTCTAGTATCGAGCTCAGTTAACTGCTTATTTGAGCAAAAAACCTTACTAGTATTCAGTCAGACTCGAGTCCCTGGGCTCGAGCCTGGAACATAATCAAAAAATTATGCCTAGGGATATTGACATAGTAAGCCTGATTCACTCGAATCGAGCTCAGTTAACCGACATTTGGGCGAAACCAACTAGTCTTCAATCAGGTTCGAGTCCCCGGACTCGAAGCTGGAACACTTTTGCAATTTATGCCTAGGGATATTGACATAGTAGGCCTGACTTACTCGAAAATCGAGCTCAGTTAACCGCACATTTGGGCGAAACCATACTAGCCTTCAATCAGGTTCGAGTCCCCGGACTCGAAGCTGGAACATACTGGACAGACTCGACTCAGGCCGTTGTAGGTCTTACTGATTCGTTCTGCAGTTTATCTTTTGATACCTAACGCGTCCGTCAGGATTTTCATCATGTCTGTTGACACGGAAAATTTCAAGGGAAAACACTGTTGGAGCGTCCCTCGGCCCATCTCGATTGCTCGGCAGGTCTTACCTTTGCATTTGCGTATGCAGCATCCGAAACATCTGCGATTGGCATAGCTCGGGAATTTATGAAGTTTGATTCTTTGTTTTGTGAAGTATTAATGCTTTCAATCGAGCCTGTATTCGAGTGAGTTTTTCTTACCTTGTTTGGAAATCTATGGGAGCGCGACAGCGCTCCCATGGGAGTAGCCCCCGAGATTGTGGTTTATTGTCTTGCAATAGAGGACAATCTCAAATCATCCTTTTACACTGCTTTTTGATAGTCAAAATATTTTGTCTTTGAAATCTATGGGAGCGCGTCAGCGCTCCCATGGGAGTAGCCCCCGAGATTATGCTTTATTTCGTTTGAAGTAGAGGATAATCTCAATAATTTTGCTCCTTTTTGATCAATCGCAACAAATTTTTGATATACTCCCATGGGAGTACCTTTTGCTAGTCGAATCCTGCGTCGATTGTAGTCTCGAACCCACCACTCGAATGTGGATGTTAATGCCCCTGACGTCATTCATGACGTCTTTGGCGTGCGCCCGCCGTTTTGACAAGACGTGTCTGTGTGGGCCCATGTTCAGAGTTTTGACCGCAGAAGACGCCGTTTCAGCTTTGATTTGACCGGACGTGGCGAATTTTTGCCGCGCCATCATAACCTCCTAGGGTTTTGTGCGTAGTGGGCGACGTGGGATGCGACGGTTGCTCTCTGCGCTCGCCACGTGTACGGCCAGATGCTATGTGCATTTGGACGGACGATTACGATGGATTTTGCGTTGTGCGGTAAGTAGCGATATTTGCGCAAGATTTTGATTTACTTGCCATTCACTTCCTCTGTTCCTCTTCCCTCGCAAGCTCCTTGCTGCTTGCTCCTTGCGCAATGGCGCCAAAGAAATCAAGCGTGCCGCTGCAACTGCCTCCGCCACCGATCCATCGGACAAGGGGAAGGATGCGCCACGGCGAGTGAGCCTGCCGATGCGCTTTTGAAGATCCCCGGTGACTGGACCAGATCCAGTGTAACCGAGGATACCCTTTCTGAGTACCGTCAGAAGGGTTGGCTGCCACCAGCTGACCAGCTGGCCGCGCGTGCTCCAGGTCTGGAGGTACGCCCTGACCCTCGCAACGGCGAACGCGTCTGCTTCGCTGAATTCCTTCCCCGCGGCTTCTCTCTCCTTTGCATGATTTTGTGCGAGGGCTTCTGTACGCCTATGGCCTACAGATTCATGATCTTACTCCCAACAGCATTATGCATATCGCCTGTTTCATGGTGCTTTGCGAGTGTTTCTTGGGAGTGTCCCCCAGCTGGGCATTGTGGAAGCATATCTTCAAGGTGCGCCACAATTGCCGGGGTAAACGCCCTTGCCCGGTGGGTGGATTTCAAGTCCAAGTGCGAAGCGATTCGCATTACTTTAGCTTGAAGACAGTCGACTCTGCCCAAGGTTGGCGGACCAAATGGTTCTATGTGCCAGTCGACCAAGTGGTGCTCCCGGCTTTTTCGATTGAGAATCCTCCGAAGAAGACGGTGGCCTGGGACCACCCTATCTCTCCTGCTGAAGCCAAAGAAGCCACCCCTTTGCTGAATGAGATTGGAAATTTGCTGAAGACTGTTTCTGGTATTCAGTTGATCAGTACTTATTTGAAGATGCGAGTGTGGCCCATGCGCCTTCGTGCCCACCCGATGTGGCAGTATGAGGGTCCACTCGACAGCACCAGGATGAGCGCCTCCGAGTTGACGCAAAGGAGCTCAGTGCTCAGGTGAAGAAGATCACGAGCTCAAAGCTTCCACAAAAATCGACTTCAACTTCCGCACATCCCTACGGGCCAGAGAAAGCCTTACCCGCAGTGAGTGATTCTTTTTGTTTTTTATGCTTCACCATCTGCCTTTGCTCTTTTTGCTTCTTTCTTATGATTATGAATTGTGCTTGCTACATAGGGTCACTCGACTGCCCTCTCTCCCCCTCTACCCGAAGCCGGGCCTACTGTGGAGACGGCATACAGGAGGAAACCAACTGCCCATTGCTGACCCTGCTTCTGCTCACTCGACCCTCAGGATAATCCCGAAGAAACAGGGAAGAGGTGGAACAGGTTGTGGCGGATGCTTCAGATGAATCAGATGCTGAGCAGGGTCCTCGCAAGCCTAAACGCCAGCGTTTGGTTCTTCCGGAGTCTTCGAGTACAGAGGATGAGCAGGGGACACCGGTAATTCGGGTATCCCTTCTCCTGCTAAAAACCATCCTCTGACTGTCTCCCCTCTGGCTTCGTCCTCCTGCATTCGAGTAACACCTCTCGACTGGGTGTTTTCTCTCTTGGCGACGAACCTGATTCTGATGAAGAAGATGAGCCAAGGTTTGCTTTGTGTCATTCCTTTATTTGTGTCGCGCCTTTATGGTTTTTTTTTTGATTGTGTATTTTTTGCTTTATGATACCAGTGGCAAATCGCATCTCCCCCCAGTCGCGGACACTTCGATTGCGGCGCAGCCATCCCCTCCAGAGGCAGCACAAGGCACTATTCTTGAAGCGGCCAAGGACGCACTGAGCTGGTGGTTGCTGATTTGAACAAGGAGAAGCTGCCCCAACGCGGATGTCGTGGCTTCCTCCTCCAAGCCTGCCTCTTGGACTGATCACGTGAGTGCTTCTGTTATTACTTACACTTGAAAATTTTGTTTCTTCTGCACTCGACGATAACATGCGTATTCTGTTTCAGCCTATGTATGCCGCCATGGCCCCTTGGGTCCAGTCCTTTGTTCGGGTGGAGCAAGAGAGGGACTCCCTGCAGTCAACTTCGACTGAGCTTGCGCGTAAGTGTTTTTTGCTAAAAACTTCCCTTCTTTTGAAGTTATGATACTAATCGAGAATGTTTTTGAACTCCGCAGAAAACAAGAAGTCAGCTGAGGAGCAAGTGGAAGGCCTGAAGAAACAAGTGCAGGACTTGCAGACCAAGCTCTCCAGCCAGCAGTCTGAATCGAAGAAAGCACTTGCTGATGCTCAGGACGCAACCACTCGCGGATAAGGAGCTTGCTGCACGTCTGTTGGGATTGGCCCGTTCTGCCAAAGGTGAATGAACTATTTTTGCGAGTAGCTCTTTGGTTATTTTAGCAGCTTTGCTCATAACTTCTGCTTTCTGAATTTTGAAGGTTCGAAGGCGCCTCGGCTTCCACTAAGCCATCGAGTGACTCATTGTCACTCGATGATGCAATCATGGAACTCGATCTGTGTTATCCAAGACCAAAGGCGAACTGGCTACCATAGCAATTTGCACGCGGGGATGTGTCCTACAGCCGCTGCTCCCTCGACTGCAGAAGGACTGGCTGCAGCTTTTGGCGAAAGATCGTCGATTGTGGCGGATTTTGCCCGCGAACTCACGGTACGCGGCTCGGAGTACACCCTCAGGCTTTTGTTAGGCAATGGTGTAGAGGCCGATTTCGACAGTGCTTTATCGGACTACCCGAAAAAGCCTGATGGAAGGCCGCTATCATTCAGGGGTGTAACCGAGCCAGCTACGCGACTGAGCGAAATCTGCGTCCAGACTATGGAGCGGGGCTGAAGCTGTTAGGGCTCAGTCGCGTAAAACTAGGGCAGATCCATCTCACAGGCCTAGGAACTTTTTATTCTGTAATTTGATTACTCGAACCTGGCATGTATGCTTTTGCTACTTATGTTTATGCTAGTATATACTTTTGGGTGCTATGTTTGAATGAAATTTGCTGAATCATCTGAATTTTGCAACTTCGTGTGTCGGGCTTCTGAATGTTGCGTTTTATGAACCAGCCACAAAGTGCGAGTCTGGTGGACCTTCTCCTCTCGTACTCGAACATCTGGTCGACAAGGAATGATACGAGGGCACTTGCTTTGCGAAGAATCGAGTGAGTGAACTAGAGCAAGAACTCAAAACACTCGAGCTGAGTTGGAGCTGTTGCGTTCCAAGCCAAGTTTTGCTACCCAACGCGAGGAATATGTTCTTGGCGAGATGGACAACATAAACAGGCAACTCCAATGTGAGTTTATGACACCATTTTTGCTTAAAAGTTTTCATTTGTTTGCATTATGCTTTGGACCAATAACTTTGGCCTTTTGCAGGTTTTGTGCCTGATGCCCAGCAGGAAAATAGGAGGGTCAATCGACTCCTCGATAATGTTGTTGATGTACCAACTACTGGCAGGCAGCATTTTTATTTGGACAAGGTGCACGCTCGCACTCTTGCTACTTTGAAGGATCGAGTATGGCGAAACGCCCAAGTGCTCGAGATTGCAGGCGTATCTTCACTCGCTAAATTGCGCTCTTCCCGTCAGGCCTCACCTCAAGGTTGTTTCCTTGATTGATATCTTTCGAGTGACGGATTCAGTCAAAGATCTTTGATGCAGCTTGCTATTCTTGGGTCAATGCCACTATGGCTTACATCCGCAGCCGTAAGCCAAATTTTGCGATTCGACCTCCTGCAACTGGCACACTTGTATCCCAATCACATTTGATCGAGACACGCTCTGCTGCTGAGGAACTCATCGATTGCTGCAAGGAGCAGCTTTTTGGTCCTGTACTGGATACAAAGGATGAGCCAGATTCTTAACTTGTAAATTTTTGTATAAACGGGGCATTCTCCAATGTAAATATGTACTTGTATTGTGCGACGAATATTTTTATGCGTATATTTGTGACAGCCCCCGAGTCTATCGAGTGGGATTTTTGATTTTTTGCTTGACCCAGCCCCGAGTATATCGAGTGGGATTTTTGAGTTTTTATGCTTGACCCAGCCCCCGAGTATATCGAGTGGGTTTTTAGTTTTTATGCTTGACCCAGCCCCGAGTATATCGAGTGGGTTTTTGAGTTTTATGCTTGACCCAGCCCCCGAGTATATCGAGTGGGTTTGTTTTATGCTCAGCCCCCGAGTTATCGAGTGGGTAACAATAAAAGGCATATATGAGAAATATGGATGAACATGTATCTTTATTCGAAATATGTGTTCGACCAGCAAGCCCTCATTAAAAACCTTCCAGTCCCCTTAGGTACCCTGGTAAGGGAAAAGAGTGCGTCTGAAACCTGCTGGTTCTTCCGACATTATGCACTTATTACATATCTATGCATAGAACTGACGCAGATGCGCCCCTCTATGTACTAGTGTGACTTGACGACATGTTGACCGTCCTGAAGGTCCAGTCGTGCCCCTTGTACTCATCGCGTCGTTGATGCTTGAGCCCTCTGTCGATTGCCATCTTCTTGCTTTCTGGTAGAGGTGCACGGTCATTGGAGACCTCAAGCTCGGCGAGTGATTGCTCCACCCGTACATCTCTGAGATTTTGCTGAAGTCACGGTCACATGAATCTGACCTTTGAAAGTTCCCGCTGATCGTGATGATTCCTTTTGGTCCTGGCATTTTGAGCTTGAGGTAGGCGTAGTGCGGACGGCCATGAATCGAGCGAAAGTGGGGCGCCCAAGTATTGCATGGTATTGTGACTTCCAATCGACCACTTCGAACTCAATCGACTCAGTTCTGAATGAGTAGGATCTCCAAACGTAACATCGAGTTGTATGGTGCCTGCCGGGAGCACTGCTTTGCCTGGGACGATACCATGGAAGGTACTTGTGGATTTTGGCAGATTTTCGACTGATTTGTTCATTCTGCGTAGCGTATCTGCAAAGATTATGTTGAGGCCGCTACCCCGTCCATGAAGACCTTGGTCATGGCGTAGCCTCCGATTTGGGCGTCGAGTACCAAGGCTGCATGCCCTGGTCGGTATACTGCTGGTGGATGGTCCTCTCGATTGAAGACAATCGGAGTTTCTGATCCTTTCAAAAAGTTGTTAGCTGGGGGTGCCATGACCGCCATATTGACGTGTCGAGTGTGTAACTTTTGCTCTCTATTGGAGGGACGCCCTCGCTGGATCATGTTCATCTGCCCGCGAGTTACGGGATATTTTTGTTCATCTCCTTGCTGCATCTGGTGCACGCTGCTGCCATTTGTGTTCCCGTAACGGGTTGCGCTGGCACCATGTACACTGGCGTCGATTGCGCTGGTGTTGGTGCAGGATACACCTGAGTAGGCTGCATTTGCGGTGGTATGGAATATACCTGTGCTTTGTACTTGCTGCGGTGCTTGATATGCTTGAACAGGCTGTGTTTGTGTGTAGTCGATGGGTCTGCGTCAATTGAGGAGGTGCACGTCCGTCTTTTTGCAGTCGCAGTATGTGTTCAATCGCAAGTTGATCGAATTCCCTGCAATTTCTAAGCGAGTGGTTAGAGCGAAGCTTACCATCGTCCCCTTTATAAAGATGGAATCTGCAATAATCGTCCATCCTTTCTTCGATTGAGCGCTCGGGATCTTTGTCTGCTCGCCTGCGCCACTCTGGCCTTCTGTAGTTATCGCGGTCGTCGCGTCTGTGGTCTCGACTGTCACGTCGATCGTGTGCGATGGTCTCGATCACTTCGGCGTTCGTCAGTACGATGATCTCGATTATCACGATGATCGTCGGGTCGTCGGTCAGTTTGGTCGTGGTTGTCTCTTGACTGGACAAAGCCTGCTGCGATGAAGTTTGGGTGGTCATCATCATGATAACGATGCTTGCGCTTGCGCCTTCGATCATCTCTGTAGCTATCTCTGCGGTCTCGACTGCCACCCTCGTGATTTTCATGTGAGGGTGCGGCTCGAGTGGCTCGTACGGAGTCTTCTCCATCTGCCCATTTTGTTGCGAGTACCATGAGTGCCGCCATTGTCTTCGGATCTTCTCGACCAAGCGTTTCTTTGAAATCTTCCCTCCAGAGTCCGTTTTTGAAGGCGTCGATTGCCCTATCTTCTGATACGTTGCCTACTGAATTACGGATGGCAGTCCACCGCCGTATGTACGATCTCAGAGATTCATCTGACTTTTACTTGCAGGTCCGGAGCTCCTCGAAAGTTTTGGGGCGCTCACATAAAGGTTCGAAGTATTTGATGAAATCGCCTTTGAAGTGCTCCCACGAATCGTAGTATGATTGGGTAGCGATTTGAGCAATCGCGAGCTGTTCCTTCCATCATGAGTTGTATGTACTGCATAGCCGTAGTTGTGGTTCCGCGCTGACATCCGACTGCCAGCCTGTAGTCCTCTAGCCAGCCTGATGGCTCTTGTTTGCAATTGAACTTTGGCGTGGTAGCTAGCGAGAATTTCTTGGGCATACGAGCCTCCCGGATTCCGTCGAGTGAAGCATAGCGCTCCACAGGGTCCGATTTCTGCTTCTGAGTCTGAGCTATTGCTGTATGACCTCCTCGAGTGGCTCCTGCTGGAGCGATGGCGGTGTGAGCTTTTTCGACTGCTCCTTCCCCGAGGACTTCGACTGCGACGGTCCCGATCTGTATCTCTCCTTGGAGTTGCTTGTGGCTGTTGTATGGCTTGTGCTGCTATTGCCAGTTGTTTGTACAGTTGGAGGTGCTGGTCCCTCTTTGGGTTTCCTGCAGGAGGTTCGATTGTTCTGAGATAGGTGCCGAGCGTCATCAGCGCCCGGCTGGCTCAGTAGGTATGGGACTCCTTCCGCGTCGACTGCCATAAAGGCTGGGTTTAGGTTTCGAGTGACCGCTGCACGATCTGCGTCTCCGAGGTTTATGAATCGTGACCTATTCGCGGGGTCGTTTCTGCCTGTTGAACTCGTAGACAATGCTCTTCGCCGAGCACTCGATATGCTGGCCTGCTTTTTGCGTTCTTCGAGTACCGCTCGGTAGTTTTTCAACCGTATCGATTCTTGCCACTGGAAGTATTGTAAGGTCAACACCTCCTCCGGAGTTGCGTTTGCTGGTAGCATCGTGCAACTTTCGATTATTTTGCTCACTTTTTCTGCCATCTCTGCTGTGATGGTCAGCGTGGTTGTTCCGTCAGGCATGGTGACTGTGCAAGGATATTCAGTAGGTCGACGGCATGTTGCAGTTGCTGACGTTTCTGTTGTACTCGCGGTGTATACCTGATATGGAAACACTCGATCTTCTGCCCATGTGTTGCTAATGCGCATTATGGATTCGGCGTCGTCATCCAGTCCGGAGTGCCTTGTCCTGGCTATTTGCGTCGCAGGTGAATATCTCGTGGCTGGCACGGATTTCTGGGCCGTTGAGATCGGCGAGGTATATGCTGTCATCTATGTTCTCCTCGTTCCTCGTGACGTCGTTGCAGTCGACGATGTCGTCGAGTGACTCGATTGAGTTGTTTGGGCGGTACGCAGATTCGATCTCGCTTCTTCCAAATCTTTTTGCCACTTCGTCACGGAACTCTTGCGAGGTCATGGACGTTGCAGAGTCGCTTGGCGATTGGATCGGGACGATCTGTGACGATGTCGCGCCCAAGATGGATGGTGTTGCAGTCGAAGCGTTGTCGATTGTCTCCATGTTGAGTGTCTCCACGTCGAGTGGATCTAACAGGTCCTGCACACCATCTTTATCGACAAAGAAGTTAAATTTTCCAACCGTAATATCCAAACCTGATTCGAGTTCGGCGAAGGCTTGTTGAGCTTCCATCGAGTGCGGCGTGACCTCCTTGGAGATTTTGGCGAGTGATCACTTTTTGAATTGATGCTGGTAGATCTTGCCGGCGAGTTGCTGTTTGCAACAGTGGTTGGTGATTTGCTTTTTGATGACGCAGTAGGCGAGTTACCTTGTGCAGATGCGATCGTCGGGTGGCCGCTTGATGATGGAACCGGCGAAACCGTGAGCCCAATACTACCTGTTCCCACAGACGGCGCCAATTGTCGAGATGTGCCCTCGGCAATTCACATGGTTGCTATACATAGGGTTGATTGTGTGGTAGAGGACACGTAGTTTTGGTAGAATCGACGGCTGACAAGCTGAATTTACCCAGGTTCAGGGCCCTCGAGTGAGGTAAAACCCCTACTTCCTGCTTGCCTGTGTTTATGATTTGAATATGGAGATTACAAGGGTTCGACGAGCAGCAGATCTCGTCGAGGTTTTGGTGGTTATGGATTGCTTACCTTGATCGATCACCCTCCCAGCCTTTATATAGGAGGCTGGGTCTCGGGAAACACAACCGACTAAGATTACATGTATGGAAAGTTTTAACCGACCATAACTCGATCTAACTTGGGAAGCACTCCTCGTCTCGGGCCTTCCTTCGTGGGCTTCGATTAATCTTTGGGTTTCTTTGATCATCACGTGCACCAGGTACCTCTAAGTTAGGGTACCCGCAGAGTATAACCTCGTCAGCTGCCCTCTAAAGTTTTCGTCTGGCGACCAGCTGCGGCATGTTGGTGCTCCGTCGTTGCCTTCGGCGCGCGATCCAAGCAGGCGGCGGCCGATCGAGCTCCGGGCAAAAAGGATCAAGGACTTAGGTGTAATTTTGTTATTTGGCAGGGTCCTTTCTGTAAAATTGAGACAGCTGTCCATGTTCTGGATGGCCCTTGTGCTACTGTTTTCCTTACTTAATATATCTTGATATTGGCTTAAAAAAATCATCCGTGCTTGCAAAGGGTACGTGGTCAATATGGCGGCTGGAGTGCATGAGATCTTGAGAAGGGGCTAGGGCCTCTCGTGTCTCGTCCACAATACACGGGCCGGGCCCAGTTGGCCCGCGTGGCGCGGTGACATCAGCGAAAAAGAGATTGATGGGGGCATGGCCTAGGGCTCCAGGCAGCAAGATTCCAACTGTCTGGGCGACGTGGCACGGCCCATCCAATCCCAATCGCCCGGTCACACTCGGTCTGTCCTCTCCTTCGCACGGAGCGGTCTCGGCAGTGGTGGTATGGCTCGTACGCAGGAGGCCAGCGATTAGTTCATGGAGAGAGCTGTTTTTGGAGTTTCCCGGCCGCCCTCTCACGTACCCAACAGCCGCCACTACCACGGCCGGTGCTCCTGTCTGATTATCCGTCGGAACGATGTAGTATGAACAGAATGCTGCTTGATCTCTACATGGGTCGGGACATCTAACTACTAGTGATCAACTCTCTCTCCTCCTGGAATATTGTAGTTTAAATTTAATACTGTGGATCTTCATCGTGCCCATCTCATAAACAGGCAGCGTCTTGAGAAAAATATTTCAGAGAGATAGAGCTGACAAAATCCATTTTCCACTCCACACATAAATAGCACATGCACATCCAGGCATGCGTGCACCAAACTCCTGGAATGGTTCTATCTATGTCACTTGTTCAACATTTCGTTTTCGTTTTTATTTTCTCATGGCTGATCGAGATTCGCAAATTTCGCGAAATGAACGAAATTTCGAAGAAAGTTTTCAAAAATATCATTCAGATTCAAAGTATAAAGTTTACATATTTTAACAAAATTATATGCAGTGGTACAGATTCGAACACGCGACCTGAAAACCACTGCGCGCAACCTACACCACCTATGCACTGAACGCAAGTGAAAATGGAAACATCATTTATTTCTGTTATATGGATTGTTTTTCAATTTTGTTAGGAATAATTAATATTGCATTAATTAGGAGATAATCCCCGCTCTTTCCCTCACATGTCATCCCACGAAATTCCTGGAGCACCGCCTCTGGGAACCGATATCACGTTCCTTCCATATGTATATAAAGGATTATGTAATCATCAATAAAGCAGTTCGATTGATTCATTCGTCTCTCGCTCGTTTTGCTCTCGAATACTCGCAACACGTTATCAGCACTACTCGCGAGAGCAATTCCGACGAGAAGAACAAGAACAGGCAAAAGTTCTCTACGGGGACAATCCGATGGAAGAGGAATTATGCCTTGTGGACAGTGCTACCACAAACTCCATAATGAGGGAGTTGAAATATTTCCAGACACTGAAAAAGATGAATGGTGATATTTTGACTATCACTGGACGGGATACGGTAATTGTTGGTACTGGACGTGCCATATTACCTCCCTGGTGGTACACAAGTGACAATTGTTGTATCTTGATTCACTCTTTTTCTCTTTATGAGTTTACTTTCCAGGTTCTCATCAAGGTTTTTAATGAGATAATATCACATAAGATTATATGTCATACTTTCTGTTTTCCCCACTGGGGTTTTTTAGGGAAGTATACACGACATATTTATTGCCCTCTAAATTCTATGGATATAATTCATATTGGGTTAACAGAGGCAATAACCATTATATGTTGAATCATTTTCTCCTTCTTTTCTGACAGGGTTTGAAGGAGTTATACCAGCATATCCTACACTACTCCTCACATTTTTCCCACAAGGTTTTTGGAGGAGATTTAATCGAAGATGATGGATCCTTATGGAGTCAAGCGGTGATTAGGGGGAGTGTTAGGAATAATTAATATTACATTAATTAGGAGATAATCCCCGCCCTTTCCCTCACATGTAATCCCACGAATTGGGAACCGTCGGGCGGTTGTTTCCTGAAGCACCGCCTCTCGGAACCGACATCACGTCCCCTCCATATGTATATAAGGATTATGTAACCATTTGTCTCTCGCTCGTTTTGCTCTCGAATACTCGCAACAAATTAACGGAAATTTTCTGCTGATATTAACCTTTCTCGCCCCACATCGAGAATCATAATTAAATTTCGCGAATTGCGTCCAAAATTTCGACGAATTTTGTTCACTGCTATGTGCGGCTGTTTGCTTTAGCATGTGTGTCATGTCCATCGTTTCTTTTCTGAGTGTTCATTCTTAACAGTTTGGATGTGCATATCCTGGATGTCTTACTAGTTCGTTGATGTTATGTTGTTACAAAGGTCAGGTACCAGCTTGAATATTGCACTAATTAGAACTTGCCGGATCCTCCATCTAATCCAGGGACAAACTCTGCAGGTTGCCTCATGTGTGAGTTGGCAATGTTGGGATTAAAAGAGTCATCAGTCATCCCCGAATTCAAATCACCAAAGGAAGACCTGGAAATAAAGGTAGACGGCAGTTTCTTAGTTAATGCAAGCCAGCTCAAAAAGTTTGCAGGAGTTCAAATTAAACTGTCCAATGGAACACAGAAAGCCATGCAATTGTTTAGGCCAGCGACGCAGTACGTAATGATCATTGACAGACCACCATTTGTGGATGATTATATATTAAGTACAGAAATATGTACACCTCCCTTCACAAACCATAATCATTGACAGACCACCATTTGCAATTCTGCTTTAGCCTTTTAAAATGGTTTTGATAAGATTATCTATGGTTTCCTGCCGCGCCAAGACTATCCAGGACACTGGTCTTCCCAGCTTTCTCAATGCCTCGTGCATGTCATAATATGCACTAATTAGGATAGGCAATATTCTAAACAAACTTGATCATTTCTTTTGTTAGCTTCTAATCATTTGAGATCAGATGCTGAAACTTTAAACTATTCCCCTCCGTCACTACACAGCTAATCTTTGTTTTATAGCTACGCATTTTCGAACACCTTCTGCCGTATTATTTAGTACCTATGTACATATTTGTTCAGACAAAATAAATCTACTTTTAGTGGATTTTAGACCAACCAGGGTCATCTGAAGCATACACCTGGTATAACATTCTTAACTGCTACTGAACTCTCAGTGACTGCTTTTCCTCCGAGTTAGTTGGTGCCAGATGAAAATTCCAGTTTCTGCTACTGACCGACTGGCGTCAATTTCAATTTCATAGGCGTGTACTTTTCTTACCTCTCCATTACATGAAAAGTTAAAGCAGCACACCAGTAACTACTACCAGCTAGAAAACAACTCACTGGTTCCGAGATATTGTTGATCCGTTTGTTCAACATTTTGAGCTACATATGTACCTACGAAGCAGTGGAATGTATGCAAGCAACAAGCTGCCTTTTTGGATTTTCCTCAGGGGCCTATTCTGTTATCTTTCACATTGAGGATCATCTGAAAGATCTTCCACTAACCCACAATTTCAGGTCCCTGCTCCCCCTGATGCAGCTTGGCCATTTCCATATCTTCATATTCCTTTTCAGGCGAAGAGAGATATCATGACTCAACTGATCACGCAAGCTGTCTATAACTAATACAAACTGTTATCCACCATTGTACACTAGCGCTAATAGATAGGCCTCAAAAAGATGATCAATGGATTATCTCCCTTCTTTTCCACCCTTGTCTTCACATAGCGATCCCAAATTCAACCCTTTAGGCCTTTAACAAACTGGTGCCTGTCAATGCAATCCCATCTTTAAACAGCAGGAAAAACAAAGGCAGATCGAACAGCGTTGCATACTATGCTAGCTACCAACTGATGAGGATTCTTCTGTCTATTACTAATATCAGAAGGTGACGTCTGCAGCAACACCAACAGATTATTTTACAACATGCGTGCAAATGCAATGCTCCTGGTTTTGCTGCAAAGCATGTATATCGAAGGGAGAGTTTAGTTCTGGCAGCATGCAGTGTGTGTATGCAAAAGTTTTGTGTGGCTGAAAAGACGAGAAGAAAAATAAAGAAAAGGCTGAGTACTTGGAGCGTTGCTGTCTGTCTCACCTGTAACAAACACCAGCGATCTTTTGCTTTTGATCATTCCTCCATGTTAGCTAGCTAGCTCCTACTCCAATATTTATGTAGTTGATGTTGATCACCGCCTTGAAAGCCACCCCAATCCCTTGTGACGTGGGCCTGGCACACGGATTAGATGGCAGAGGACGCCTCTGATTGGTAAGAAATGTTTTCTGTGGCCTGTGTGTATGCGCTTAACAACTGAATTAATCGAGCAATAATAGTTTGTGGTGAGAGTGCACTGAAAGTATCGCAGAAGATAAACTGATGCGTGTTTGTACAAAAGAAAGGATGTTAACTGACTTATGGCTCGCATCACGCATTCTACCTCAACAAAATCTTTAGCCTCCTTCCAGAAGGCCTCATTCATGGGTTAATTTTTTGGAGGTAGTTGTGATTCTAATACATTTTTTACTGCTAGGATATTCATCCAAATGTTTGTCTTTTTATTTTGAAAGATCCAGCAATTGCTGGCCTCCATATATTTACCACGTAGAATGCTTAAAAGATTTGGCTCTAAGGCAAAAGAAGTAAAAAGGAAAAGAAACGAAATGGAGAGTTTTTTTCTCGAAAGGGTAAGCCCTGACCTCTGCATTCATCGATGCATATAGTCATAACGAAATTGAACCTACTCAATTTTGTTAATATAGCTTGATTTGCCCTTTATTTTGCTACAACAATTGAAAGGATCTTATGACACCTAGAGGGGGGCGGTGAATAGGTGCTACTTCAAATTTTAGTACTTTTTCAAATTAGGCTTGATACAAAAGGTAAATTCTATAGATATGCAACTACGGTGAATTTACCTATATGACTAGCTAGCAACTAAACAAGATACACAAGGTAAAGATGGTAAACAAGGATACAAGTAACCGAAGTGAAAGCACGCGGAGACAAGGATGTATTTCCGAGTTCCTCCTTTTTAGGGAGTACGTCTCGTTGGAGGGGTGTGAGCTCGCAACCACAGGCTTGCTCAACGCCACAACATGCTCACCCTATTCTCCGATGAAATGCACCACAAAGGATTGGTCCATCTTCCACTATCGGTTCCGTTCACGGCGGAAACCGAGCCTTTACAACAACAATTCGGGGAACACACCCACAACTGAATTGGGGGCTCCCGAACAGTTACAATCTGTCACAAGAACAACCAGTGAGTACAACAAGGGGCTAGGTTTTCCCAAAGAAAACCCTAACAAATGGTCGCTCAAGTGAATGAGGGGGAAATGTAAATCGGCTTGGTGAAGATGTATATCCGGGACTTCTCCTTCAATCCTCCAAAGATCAACGAGTTTGGGTGGAGGGATTGGGAGATCGATGAGCTTTAAGGTGGTCATAAATGGTGGAGAGAGAAAGCTTCCCGTGACCCCTTCTAAAGGAACAAGACGACCCTTTTATAAGGTGGGGATAAAAGTGGCCGTTGAAGGGGTATCTTGTCTGCCTACGCGAGCCCGGCCTTGGAGCCCGGCCAGGCGGCCTAAAAAAGTTGGAGGCCGGCTGACCTCCAGAGACGCCCGACCTCGGTCTTCGAGGGGGCTGGCCAAGCGTGTCTGAGCCCGGCCTAGGCCGGTTTGGAGTTGGAGGCTGGCTAGGTACCCAAGGCACCCGGCCTCGAGGGGCAGCCAGCCCGGCCAGGCCGGCATCCGAGGCCGGCCACCAGAAACTTCAGAACTCATCTGCTTCTCTTTCTCCTTTTTGCACATAGAGAGATCTTCTTTAACCTTTAACCTTTTATCTTAAGTTTTTCTATAGGCACTTAGGCAGCGGTTAAACACTCCAAGTGTTGTAATCAAACACCAAAACAAGATTAGGGGAAACATGTCCTTTCAACAATCCAGCACACCCTTCCGCAAAATGGTACATTACCGAGTACAAGTTTGTCGAGTGCAAATTACCGGGTACTCGGCAAAAATATCCCAAATGGCGGCTGCTGAGAAGTACAATCGACAAAGTGAAGGACTTAGCAAAACACCTACTTGTCGAGTGTACTTTAGGGACACTTGACAAACCCGTCATATATGTCGAGTGTCAGAATAGTGCACTCGGCAAACTGAAACAACGCTATGCAAAATGGATGGCCACGTGTCCTCTACAATTTTCACACAAAATAGACCATATTGGATGGAAAAAATGTCAATTGTTAAGAATTTGCTTGCCTTATAAGCTACTTTCTCCCTTTTAAATGAGTTCCGGCCGATTCATCAAATTATTTAAATTTTAATTACACGTGTGATCATGTTTAGTTCTAAAACTTATAAAATTCATTTTAAATTGTCTAAGTAGACTTCTATCTAGTAGGCGCAAATAAAGTTTAGCCCCCTGCTAGGAATAGTTTTGCCGACGATTTAAAATGCAATCTTTTTGTATGGAATCTTTTTATGTGTACTAGTTGTTAGAAAAAAATGATAAATGTGTATTTTTGACATATTTTTTTTAGAAAAACTTCCACAAAATGGACTTCATGCATGAACTTTCATGATTTTCAACCCGAATCACCATGGTCATGGACATATCCAGACTATAATCCATGAAGATGTGACCATATTGGAAACAAAGGTGCAATTTTCCATGTAAACAATGTTGTCAAAATTGGTTATTATTATTATTTTCTTTAACTCACTTTTAATATTTTAAAATGCCAAAACGAGATTTTTTTAAAGCAAGTGCAATTAATATGGTGTAAAATGTCACCTCTCCAATTTTTACACAAAGTAGAATTCTATGCAATACCAACTGAGGGTGTTGAAGCGATTTAAATCCTTGCTACAAATAAATGTGCCAACGCTAAATGTGTTTTCATGTAAAAATATCATCAGCAAAGAAAAATGTGGTTTTAAATAATTAGAGAAAACCAAAAAAAATATAGAAAGAAATAAACAAAGAAAGAAAATATTAAATAATTTATATGCAAGGATCAACAATAAAATTGTTCTACAAGTAATTATCAATGCAAATCTATGGATATGATTTTTAAGTTCCAAACTTAAATACTTTGAAAAATATTGGTGGTCGAAGTTTTTTCCGAGAATGGTGGGTGGGTGGGAGGAGAGGAATTCTCCATAGTTTTTTATATTACTCAAAGTGACTCCGAAGGTCAAGTTTGCGTACAAGGACCCGTAGCTGATTACACAGGGACGAATGATAATTTTTTAAAAAGAAAATTACGTAGAACATTATGAATGGCCTTGGGTCGATGGCTCAATAGTGAAATATCGTCGATACATCGGTGTAACCAGGGAAGGAGGGGCCCAAAAAGCATGATAATATTCTCTCAAAATTCTAGCATAACCAGGTTTGTGTGTAAAACAAATCTTGTCACACTATGACATACGGGGTCCTTTCCCTTGCTACCACGTTAGCTCCGTCACTGGGTGTAGTTCATCCGGAGAGAAGCATATTTTTATGTTCAAGACGACATCGTACCGAGCCGTCCATAAGTTCAATAGACAATTGCAACACCGATCTTCCGAACATGAAGGGCGATCGGGATGGAGAAGGAACCTCCGAGACAGATTTGAAGCTGCTGAGAGAAGCACCAAGTTGGTGCCAAGTCTTCGAAGGAAGGGAGCTCTCAAAGGCAACCAGTTTCGTCGGCGGTACATCTCTCAGAAGAGGCGGAGGTGGTTAAAGTTTTCAAAGTTAAACTTAGGAAATGTCCAAACGTTTTGTTAAGTGTGGGAGTATGGTTCAAGTGCTTTAATTAAAACGACATGCTTTTGCTGGAGCACCTTCAGAGTTGGAGAGATACTTGCGTCAACCCTCATTTTTTGCGAAAAGGACCCTAGTATTAAAAGAAACATTGAATAGTATAAATCACCTCAACAAAAACAAAAATTACAGCGAAATCCTTGAGATGCCCTTCATCTTAAACCTCTAGACCGTGTCGACGGTACACCGCCGCTGCCGCTCCTCCTTGAGCCGGCTTGACGTTGTTGGTTGCAGATGGGAAGTCGCCAAACGGGTCTAGAAGACCACATCTGTCCCGGAGACAAAGAAGAAGGAGTAACCGTGAATGAAACTCCTTGATGATCCGGAGATCTCACAGCCAGAAGAAATCCTCGAGACCACACCACTCCACAGGCTTCTCGACGTCGCTGCCGAGATAGGACTGAAGCCGAGGAGACCTTATTTAAACAATGCGTCGTCGCCACCATCTGAGCGCCCCCCAACAAACCTTGACTCTAACACCAGAAAACGGAGCCCTTCCGCCAACGAGGACCGAGATGCACCGCGCCTCCATGGCCTGAAGGTCACAGTGGCGGGGCAGATCGGAGGCCGCGCCGACGGGAGGCGAGGGAACCCTAATCGCATGTCTCTCCTCTCTGGGCGAAGGGGTACATGCTGCGTCCACCCTAATTAACAAGAGATAGAGAAACATACATTTGGTAGGGTTCTTGATCTATATATAGAATTTGAGATTGGATGAAAAGTTTCGGATATTCATAACGGGTTGTATGTCTAGATGCACCCATTAGCTATTTTATTTTTGGTTTTTTCAGAATGTCAAACAATTTCAGAAAAAATGCGGATGTACGTTACATCGTGATGTGTTAGCACAAAAAATTGGCATGGTGAAAAAACTTTTTTAGCAACCTGTACAAAAAAGACAAAATTCTGACACGTGTATGTACATTTCATTATGTCCGAATTTGTCTTTTTTGCACAGGTTGTAAAAAAAGTTTTTTCACCATGCCAATTTTGTGCTGATTTGAAATGTGTTGGAGTATATGCAAAAAAATTATTTTGAATTTTTGACAATTGGAAAAATGTTTTTTGGGTAGTGGGTGCATCTGCACCCACTACCAAATCGCCGTGTCCGAAAAGTTTGGCATATAGCATTGGAACTACATGTTCATGAAAATCTTGGCTGAGATGCACCCACTACCCAAATCGCCGTGTCCGAAAAGTTTGGCATATATAGCATTGGAACTACATGTTCATGAAAATCTTGGCTGGGAATTAATTAGTATAAGAAGTGTGTGCTCGTTTAGTTATAGAAAAATGAGGTTTGACCATTTGACTGCGCAGCTCCAATATTCTGAATTACAATACTAGTAGTACCACTGAAGCAGTGCTTATTCTACACCTTCCACAACCCCAGCAATGGTCATGAAAGCTTATTTAAGTATTCCCTTGGGATCCAGATGCTATATACAGTAACACAAAATTCAGAGCCAAAGCTTTGGCAGAGTGTAAAGACATGAGTCTCTTTCCCTTTGACATTGATAATAGTCTTAGTCCAACAACTACTATACGGCATGGAAGGGGTTATGTTCGATACTTGTATGCACCAGGTCCATGGCACAAGAAATTAGGGCACCTCAGATTCTATGGCTGGCAAACAATTTAAAGGAGGGAGCAAAAGGCTAATAGGAAAGGCGATGGAATGATTACTGGTCGAGCTGGCCCTACTTTATCAGCTGTTTCTTTGCTGTTCCTCTCATAATTCACAGATATAAATTTTAGTTTGGAGCACAAAAATAATGAAGAATGCAGCAACCCCAGATATAAGTTATGCTCCTACATGATTACTTCTCCTTTCACGAAAAGATGTGCATATATACTTTGAGTGCTACAACCTGATTGAAACATACAAAACAAGAAGCTGAAGCGCCCATAAATAATTAGCTAAATACTCCATAACAACTTGATACACGAGTGGTTAGTCGGAACAAAAATAAATTGATGACTAGCAGAAAGAAAACAAAATCCTCTTTTCATTGTGTATTTGACTTGCAGAGAGAGTGGCGCGCCTGCAGTGGGCAGTGCAGTCTTTGGGGATTGAATGATAAAGAAGCAGCGCACGTGGATTCCGAACCCAGTGACTGCCTCTCCACAGTCTAAAGATTTATCCTTTTAGAAAAATGAATAAACAAAGTGAGCAGCAGAGGCAGAGAAAAAGAAACAGATTTCAAACAGCAAAAGGTAGAAAATAATCAGATAGGGTTCTCTCAAAAGCAGCCAATCCACAAAGGAAACATTGCTTTCCATCACACCACATAGCTCGCAAGCTAGGCCTTGTTTGAGTTAATCCGTAGAACTTCTATATATAGAGAGAGAGAGAGTGTGTGTATGTGTTGTGGTATTGCTGATTAATGGGATATTCGTTGGTTAGCATCGGGAGAACATATCACGTTACGTTCTCCCACAGTACTGTGCATGGGATTAGCCACCTAGCTAGCTGTGCCACCATGGCTGGTTTGGTTTTGGCTAGCTAGCTAGGTGAACCTAATAATTCCCCTCCTCTCCTCACTCCGCCTTATCCTCACCTCGCTACCCGTCTCCCTCCATGTACACTACTCCTACTACTGAAGTCTCTCTCTATCCCAGCTCAAGCTAGCTTCTCTCTCTCTACTATCGAAACCATTTAATTCATCCATCTCTCTCCTCCAAGCCCTACAAAGTACACCATCTTCTTCATCTAGCTAGGGTCATCTGCTCATGCTCCTCCCTTCTCTCCAGATCAGAGATGAATCTTACCAGAACACCATAAAATAGCGTGTGATCTCCCACACGCACACACAAACGCAAACCCCTTCTCTCTCATATCATATGAGGAAGGATTCCTTCCAACCTATAATCTTTAGCTTAGCTCTTGGACTCTTTCTCTCTCTCTACCATCGTCTCCATCACACCTAAACATCTCGAGCTAGACCCACAAGAAGCGGTTGGCAACATCAAACCCGTTCCCTCTCTTGCAAACCACCACCCATTTACCTGGCATACACGCAGATATAGCTAGCCGTGTGTATATAACATGGCCTGATTGACCATGGATATCACCGGAGACGCCGGAGGCGGCCGGAGGCCCAACTTTCCCTTGCAGCTCCTCGAGAAGAAGGAGGAGCAGCCGTGCTCCAGCTCGGCCGCAGGGGGCGCCTCGGCGGGCGGCGGGAATGGAGCGGCGGCGGGCGGCGGAGAGATGCAGGTGCGGAAGGCGGTGCCGAAGCGGACGTCGACCAAGGACCGGCACACCAAGGTGGAGGGGCGAGGGCGGCGCATCCGGATGCCGGCGCTGTGTGCGGCAAGGGTTTTCCAGCTGACGCGGGAGCTGGGGCACAAGACTGATGGTGAGACCATCGAGTGGCTGCTGCAGCAGGCGGAGCCGGCTGTGATCGCGGCCACCGGCACCGGCACCATCCCTGCCAACTTCACCTCCCTCAACATCTCCCTCCGCTCCTCCGGCTCCTCGCTCTCCATCCCAGCGCACCTCCGCGGGGCCTTGCCAAGCCCCGGCGCGCGGTTCGGCTCCCGTGCCGACGCGTGGGACCGGGTGGTCGGTCTCGGATTCCCGTCCGAAGGCCCCTCCTCGGCGTCCTCGACGCCGTCGCCTTTGCTGCTCAACTTCCATTCGGGCAGTGTCGGGCTGGATGTGCAGCCCTCGCCGTCCGCCGCAGCTGCAGCAGCCGACCTTTCGAGGAAGCGCCGGTGGGAGCAAGAAATGCAGCAGCAGCAACAACAACAGCAGCAACAACAGTACCAGCAGCAGATGGCGGGGTACACCCAGAGCCAAATGCCAGGCACCGTCTGGATGGTGCCAAGCAACAACACGCCCGGCGGCGGGGCACATCCCAGCGGTGGCAACGCCGGTGGAGGAGGCAGTGGCGAGTCGATCTGGACTTTCCCGCAGATGGGCAACGCCGGCGCCCAGGCTGCCGTGTACCGTGGGAGCGTGCCGAGCGGGCTACATTTCATGAACTTCCCTGCACCGATGGCGCTGCTGCCAGGCCAGCAGCTGGGGCTCGGCCCCGTGGGAGGCAGTGGTGGCGGCGGAGGCGGGGGCGAGGGGCACATGGGGATCCTCGCCGCGCTCAACGCGTACCGGACACAGGCGGCGGATGCCGCGGCGGCAGGGCGGCGTTAGAGGAGGTGGATCGTCGAGCCAGCAGCAACACGGAGGTGGTGGCGGCGAGCGGCATGAGAGCATGAGCACCAGCGAATCGTAGGCCGGCGGGGCGAGGATCGCGCGCATGCATTGGTCTGGTGTGCCTTTGATTCCCTGTTCTTTGTCTTTGATTCATTTTTTCCTTTTCTTTTTTTGTGGTTTCGGTTCCTCTTCTCCTAGACAACTTGCAAGGATTACACTCAGCTAGCTGCAGCATCCCATGGCAATGGCGTTTAGACCATCGATCGATCATCCTTACGTGCGTTTGAGTGGAAGAGCGAGGTGTGCCATGGGAGACCAGACAGAGAGGAGGATACACATCATCCATCAGCAAAGAGATTGTTTAATTTTTGTTCTTTATTAGCTTAGGGTTTGATCAACAAATGCGAGCGGAAGAGATATTTTTATCAGGCGTGAGCGTTCACTCGCCACCTGCCGTGATCGATGGTTCATTATTTTTTCCCAAGTGGTTATTAATTAGTTCTAGCTGCCATGCCATGCATATTCTTCTCCGCACTTTTCTCGTCGCCACCATTAATTTTCACTCTGCATGCCTGCTTGTTTGTTTGTTTGTTTGTTCCATGATTAATCTGTTGTTCGTAAACTTATATAGCTAGGGTTTTGATGGATCGCTTTCTCCAAATTGTGATCATGAAGAAAATGGTGAACATGAGTTGCTTTGACGGTACATTTTCGACAGATATACACTTAGTCATCGTGATTGGCCAATAGGAGTATAGGACTGATCGACTGAGCTAGGAGGACGGACGTACATCGAATAAGGTAGGGTTCGTAGAGACGAGGGTGGCCAGCGGGCGCGAAGGGGAGCTAGCTAGCTAGGTAGCGACCGATCAATGGCATGCATGCAGCAAGGACCACAGCGCGCCACAGGGGAGAGAGAGCGCGCGGTTGGCGACCGGCGCGCGCGCTGGCGCGGACTGGAGTCGTCCACGGTGGCGACCAGACCGGCCCGTACGTACTTATCTGTGGAAGCCGCCGTCAATGATTCCCACACGCGCGCGCTGGCGCGGCACCAACCGTGCCATGCCATGCCGCCATGCTCGCTCTATCCGAGAGAAGAATACAATGTCGGCATGCATCATCCAGCCGGCCGGCACGGCCACGGGGCGATGGAGCCGAGGCCGAGCTGTACAGCGGAACAGAGCTGCGGCTACAGAGCGATCGAGGCAGCGTCATTTATGGCCGGACTTGTCGTCTCCCCGACCAGATCGACCGCGTCCATGACCGGCGGGCGAGAGCCGAGAGCGCCTCTCCGGCACGTCGACGTCCATCCATCCATATACAGCAGGGGCAGGCGCGCGTGTGATCGATATGGTCCTCCAGGCCTCCAGGGCTGCCCTTCTCGGTCGACGTAGCTCCCAGTTTTAATGGCATGTGCCCTGCCTCTGCATGCCAGCCCTTTCTGGTTCTTGTTTCGTGCTGCAACTAGCTAGGGCGGACAGGGCTACGCAGGAGGGGCTACGGTTTATGCGTACCTACTCTAGCTGCTGCTGGTGGCCGATCGATGAGCTATGGATTGCTGGAATGGATGGGTATTTCTGTTGAGCGGGTGGCTTTTCCGTTTGACTGCACATGGTGGTTTTTTTTTGGATGATCTTAACTCGGTCTGATTATGGAGGGGTTGGATATGTGTTATCGGTGGTTTTTTTAGGACTGACTATGTCTTGGTCGACTTGTAAATAGTTCTTCTCAGTTAAATATTTCTCATCACTTTTGCACCTTTTTTCGGTGAATCACTTTTGCACCTTACGAATCTTAAAGTCCGACAGAACAGTATTCAAAGTGTCCAAGATATTTCCCGCCTTAGAATAGGAAAGTTTTTTCTCAAGTTTAAGACAAGTTTAGGCGACAATCTAACATGATGGTACTAGAGTGCAACTGGGGTTTCATATGATTTGTTAGTCAGGGTGTGGTTATAATAATATTTTACCATCACTAAGGGTTTGAAACTATGGAAGGCCATCCAACGCGTGAGTTGGTTGTCAGATCGTATAAGGGCAGTGTCCGTCTGCGCACCATGTAACAGTTATTTTTGTGTCGGGTCGCTGACAGATGACCTGTAGATGCATATGGATTTGTCGCACTTATTTGTACCTTGGGTAATTAATTTTTGGCACAAATAAGCCTGAGGGTTTAGTGGCATGTGGGGTTTCGCGTAAGCCGCTATTGTTACTGTCTCGGCTCACACGTCAGTGATGCAGGGGTTGAGTGTGCAATGACTATTTTCTCAAGTTGAAGGCGGTTTTTAGGCGATAATCTAACAAGAAGGTACTAGATGTTCAACGGTGGCTTTATGTGATTTGTTAGTCCAAGAGTGTTTATGATAATATTTATTATCACTAAGGATTTCAAACTACGGATGGCCATCCAACGCATGAGTTGGTTGTGAGGTCGTATAAGGGGCAATGTCCGTCTGGGCACCATGTAACAGTTATTTTTGTGTCGGGTCGCTGACAGATAACCTGTAGACGCATATGCTTTTGTCGCACTTATTTGTAACTTGGGTGGCTTTTGGGCACAAATAAGCCTGCCGAGTTTACTGGCATGTGGGGTTTCGCGTAAGCTGCTATTGTTACTGTGCCGGGCTCACATGTCAGTGTTGTGAGACATGATTAGCTGTAACCACACATGTACATGTCGCGCTTATTTCTAGTTTGAAACGGGTTTTGAAAAGAAGAAGAAAATGTCATACTATATATTTCCGTTTGGCCCCTGCCTGACAAGTGGATCGATCTTCACGTGAGTGGACAATGTTTGAGTTTCGGCCCTACCTGTCAGCGACATGCAGCATGATGAGGTGTACAGAGGGCGGTCAGGTCAGCACAGTCCAGCTGCCGAGTTCAGGAGGAGGAAAAGGATCGGTGAAGAGAAGAGGCCAATACCGTGCTGGACTTGTCGGTTGTTCTCTGTGCAATACCGGAGCTAGCTGTCACACGTTGAGTTGATTGGGTGCATTGAGTACTAGCTGCCCGGCCGACCCCTAAACACATGTGCACCTGTCCTCGTTGCTAGCTCGATCAGATTTGAACGCAAATGTATACATTCGTGAACAGACTAATTTGCATGTCGACTCTGTTGTTTTGCTATTAGCCTTGTGCCATTGTCTACCTCACACACACACTAAACCCCTCGCTCTCAAGTCTCACTCGAACCCTGACAGACGTCGTGGCCAAGTTGACAAAGATGTGTTAATGTCTCTATCTCTGTGTGTCTGAAAGAGAGGTGTGAAACAAATGCGTACATTATGGTACAAAAGGCAAATTAATTGCAGGCCATAATTATTTCATCAGAGTTCAAACACCCTAAACTGTGCGTCTCTAGTTGTCTACACTGTGCCTGACTTTTCCACACCAGTCAAGAGAGATCTGATACGAAAATAATACTCCGTACTATATAAAACCGCACATTATGTTGTCTATACTAGCTAGGATCTTATCCAAAAAAAATAGTACTAGCTAGGATGATGTGAGCATTTTCTAGTGCATGCATGCGCCAGCCACAGAACCTGCTTAGCTCATCGAAATAATTAGGCGCATACATTTCAGCAAGCATCTAATTATCAACTACTCCTAGTAGTTTAAATGAGTTGCAGTCGATCATTAGCTTTTGAAGCGAGCTCTCATTTTGACTTGGCCTTTGTCAGGTCTGTGCTGCTGCCGCGCGCATTTTTCTTTTCAAAAGATAGGCAGTGTCATGGCGCGTGCGTGTATTCCGAGGTGACACCAAACCACAGGGAATTCATAGGGATCATGAGTGTAAAAGTAGTAGCAACACAACCAACTCATCGCATCGCGCGCAGTTCGCATCGATCTACCCCTCGATCGGCTCAGCTGCACTAGCTCCCCGGCTGCTTTTCTCCATCACTCGCATGGTTTCTTCACTGGAGAACTGAAGAATCTCTGCAGCTGCCATGGCTAGCTAGCAGCTACCGCTGTTAACTGGAGGCTCGTTTATCACTTTATGGCCGGGGATGCAATGCAGCCTCCGACCTCAAAACAGCAGCTTTTGATACTATGTGTGATCGGATTTTGTGCCTAGTGTAGTGTCATAGTGTTCTCTGTGTGTGCGATGCGTATTGCACCTGCTTTTTTTCTCTCTCGCAGGCATCAGGCATGCCACAAAATTCTTTTGCTCCCCGGCCTTCACTGTAGCCCTTTTTCAGAAAGTTTTGTGTCTCAACTTTCATCCTCGCCTGTCGCGCTGCTGCCTGCCCCTCGATCTCCTTTCCGCGCCTCGAGATCGGCAGGGCTAGCTAGCGCGGCATGATTTACGTTTGATGGACCGATGATGGTCGTTCATTGCAGAATTCTGCACTGCGGATCCATCCATCCATCATTTCCATTTACCCGAAAATGTTTTGCCAACGATTACTAGGCCGTCATGAATTTGCACCCATCGATCTATGCCTGAATGAGTGCTACGCCGTACAGCTGATTGAATACTGAAGAAAAGTGCAATGGCGCCTAACAGGGTATGGTAGGGATATCAGGGAATCATATGGGGATTAGTTTTAGTTGAATTGTGAGGTTGCAATTCATGTCTTTCTTTCTAACATTCCTAGGCAGGTTTTGGCTTCTTGTAGGCCATTGTGATGAGATTAGAAGACTCTAATGATTTTAAATTTGATCTGGTGGTCCTTGCTAGTCTGATATGGTAGTGCGGTTGATACTCCGTGCAGTTAGGCTCTTAAACTACTTGGAGAATATTTGTTAGGACTATTTGTATAATACAAGATGGTGTTGGCTTGGCATTACGTATGCACTTGCTCACAACCAGCAGACAATAATCTGCCTCCTCAGGACAGAAAACGTGTATCTTGCCACCTTTTTGACTAATCATCCAGCTACCTGGTCCTAACTGAGTATTTAGGTAGAAAATGGTTATCCAACTTAGTGAGAGAGAGCTCTGTTACTTTGACAAGCATTGCACTCCCTTGCAACAACCGAAGTCAATAATCAAAGGTAAATAAAGTTGTTTCCTGTGCAACTAGCATGATCAGTTTTCCCTTAAACATTCGCATTCTTTGAGCAACTAGCATGATCACATTCCTTTAAACATTGGCATTCTTTTAGCATCGGTTTGATAGCCACTGAACTAGAATCATGAAAGAGAAACTGATTAAGCCGATATGAGAGCCAAGTGGCTGATCATTCTAATTAATTACAAAGATGATTTTCTTGGATAAAGAATTAAGATGATGTTACTCAAGTATCCAAGAATATTAATTAGGACCTAGTTGTATATATAAGATATGATGGTGTTTGTTTTGGCATTATATGTATGCACTTGTGCACAACCACCAGAGAAGAATCTTGGCCCCTCGGGAGAAACATATCTTGCCAGTTTTTCATTGATCATGCAGCAAATAGCTGCTAGCTAACTATATATAGAAATAAAAAATAGTTATCCACGAGGAAATCTCCTGTCGGCAGCAGAGCCATCATAATTGGATTCTGTAAGGGGTGCTAATACCACCTACTTACACGCTATTGCCAACGGATGGCTCCAGAAGTGATCAATTCTATGCCTGTGGGCAGACGGACATCTCCTGGAGGACCCGAGGGATATCTCCACCCATATATACCCTTTTTGTAACAAGATCTTCACGATAGGACCCTGCTCTATGGTTGCATTTGTTGCGGACTATTGGCCATTTGGGGTCATGGTGTATGCTGACGAGAATGTGGAACTCACCCTCCTATTCTTGCCCGACGAGGTTGGCCGGACAATTATGGCTATGAAGGTTAACTCGGCATCCGGACCGGATGGCCTTCCATTTTATTTCTTCCAATTCCAAGAATTCTACATTGAGACATTGTTCATGTCACTCCTAAATTCGGCATCGTGATTGATGTCATCCAGTGTTCTTTGATGTGCGACGCAGCTAGCTCCAATATTGGAGCGGCTAGGAAACCCCCTCGTCCTCCTCGCCTCGCCCCCTCCAGGCGACCGGGGAGGAAACCCTAAACAGCTCGCCGCCGCCACCCCACTCCCCCTCGCCTCCTCCCCTTGTCGTCCCCGGAGGCGGCTGCCGGACAAACGCCGCGCGCCGCCCGTGAAGGGGGCGGCAGGGATCTGCTGCCCGTGGTCTCGCGCCGCATCTCGGAGGGTGTTGTGGCGCCTGTCTTCCCCGTCCCCGTGCGGCGGCGGCGTCCCTCGTGCCCGCGGTCTCCTGGGGTGGTGCGGCAGCTGTGGACGCTGGACGATGGGCGGCTCCGGTGCTCGTCCGTTCTGACCTCGGCCGTGCGGGCGGCGAAGTCGCGGCGAGTGGAGCTCTCCGTCGTCTCCCGCCTCCCTTGGCGGACCACCGTAGGCTGTGGCCCGCCGGGCCCGATCTGGGCCCAGAATGGGCCGGGCGCACCAAAGCCATCTCCATTGGTGCTTGTCTCTGCCCTCCGGAAGCCGATGTGGTGGCGCGCCTGGGGCGCGCCGCGCGTGCTGCAGAGCTCCTCCAACCTTGCCGGCATGGTGCTCGGGGGGTGTGGTGGTTGGCGTAGTGTCCGGTGGCCCTGGTGGAGTTGGCGCCTGTGTTGAAGGCTGAGGCCGCCGGCATGCTCCGCAAGGTATGGCTGGTTGCGGCGGTCGTTGGTGTTGATCGTCTGCCATCTTTCTAGTTGTGCTACAGCTCTGGGTGAGAGCCCCGCAACGACTTCGTCGTTGCCGATGGCAGCGGTGGCTTCTGATGCTGTATTCCTCGGAGGAGGTGCCGTTGTGGAGCTCTAGCACCTACAGTTTGGCCTCCGGGTGAAAACCTAGGATCCCGCTTGACGGGCCGGATGAGCGTGCCGTTGTGGAGCTCTAGCACATAAGTTGTTTCTTGAAAGCTCACAGGGAAGGAACTAAGAAGTTAAGCGTGCTGAGGGTGGAGTATCTTCAACATCTCAACAATGACAACACTGTCTCAGATGAGCTGTACTTGTTGTCTAGGGGACCATCTTCGACAATTTGGACTTTCCAAGGGTACGAGATAAATGAGAATACATTTTACACGATCGACCAAGATAAAAAGAGCACCAACCAAAACAGTGGTTGGTCAAACTTAGGTTTGACCGAATTCAAAATAAGCATAATTTTTTGAAAAACATCAAAAAAATGGAAAACCAGTGCACATGTTCTTAGTTTGTCATATACTAACAACTCCAATTGATAAACAAGCTCTAGATACATTCAAACAAAATATGCTTAAATGTGGTGTGAAATCTCAAACTATGAACTCTCATGTGTGAAGAGAAGTGGTTTTGGTGTGGAACTTAAAACTTTCAAAAAACTCACAAAATCTTCATTTTGGAGTGAATAAGAAGGATTTAGGCTTGGTTTTTCATTTTTCATGTTTGAAACTTGTTTAAATGTTGGTCAAACTTAGGTTTGACCGAATTCAAAATAAGCATAAAAAATTCAAAAAACATCAAAAAAATGGAAAACAAATTTACCAAAACAGAAGAAAGAAAACAAAATTTACTTAATTTGGACGATTAAATCAAAAGATATAAAAGAAATATGAAAATACGAAAAAAAAAACCCATGTACTACCGGTTGGTAACACCAACCGGGACTACAGGTCCGCTGGGCTTCGCGCGCAAAATTTCGCGGCCCCGAGGGACCTCTAGTACCGGTTGGTGTTACCAACCGGTACTACAGACCCTTTAGTACCGGGCCGTGGCTGGACCCAGGACTAGAGGTCGATTTGGCGCTGATTTGGGTGGATGTGGCCGAAAATTTGCCCAACTTTCCCCAAATCGACGTTCCGCGCGCCTCCGGGCTCCCTCTGACGCCGCCGACGCCGCCCCTACGCCGTCAGGCTGCCGGATTTTCCCCCTGCGCCCGTGCCGCCATCGCCACTGCCGCCCTCTCCTGCTCCGGCCACCGTCGAGTTTCAAGGGGCTGGGCGGCCGTGAATTGGTCGAAATCGGCCCCAAGTCCGCCGCTGCCGCGCCCACGCCGCCAGGCTGCCGGATTTTCCCCCTGCGCCCGTGCCGCCATCGCCACCGTCGCCCTCTCCTGCTCCGGCCACCACCCCCTTCTCCTGCTCCGGCCACCGTCGAGTTTCAAGGGGCTAGGCGGCAATGAATCGGTCGAAATCGACCCCAAGTCCGCCGCCGCCGCGCCCTCGTCATCGACTGCGTGTGGCCGTCCCCGAGGACGCGCGCGCGGCCGTCCCCTGGTGAGCTCATCCCCGACCCACTGCCCTCCTCTCTCTCCCTCAAATCCCGCGGCGGCGTCGGCGGCGAACCCTAACCACGGTGCCGACGCCGGCGGTGACAAAAAGAACACTTTTTTTAAGGCCTAATGGCCGGTTTTCATTGATTAAAAGGCAATGGCCTGGTTAATTACATGGGGGCGGGCCACAAACAGCCATCGCCGGCCTAAGGGCTGGCTCTTACATTTAGGGGGAAAAACTTCGCCGCCGCCGGCCTAATCGATGACGATGTAGGGCTGCTGGGCCCACAGATGGGCTGACGGTGCCTCTGGCTCCTGCTCCGGCTGCTGCTGCTGCTCCAGTGGCGCCTGCTCCTGCCGCCGCTTCGGTGACCAGCTGCCACCAGTCTAGACCCAGGACTGGCCAAGGAGGCCGCTGGGCTGTGGAGGCACCGGCTCAAGCTCCAGCTCCTCCTGCTCCTGCTCCCGGGCCATGTGCACCCACCAAGGCTCCGGCGGCGGCGGCATGGCCTGGGCCAGCACGTGCTCCCAGCGCTTGATCTCGTCCTCGACGAGGGAGCGGCGGGAGGCCTCATACGCGGTCTGCATCTCCGGGTCGTCGTCGTCGATGACCTCCTCCTCGATCCACAGGGCCTCGTGGCCAGGCGGCAGCGCGGGGTACGTGGAGGGGGCCGGCAGCATGGAGGGGCCTGTGCGAAGAAAGCGCGGCGGCGGTCATCGTGCTCGACCCTGAACCACTGGTGAAAGGACAAGGATGTCGCCTAGAGGGGGGGTGAATAGGCGATTTAAAACTTTTCCGGTTTAGGCTTGATAATTGCGGAATAAAAACTAGGTGTTTAAATTAACAAGACAACAACCTAAATATACTAGGCTCACCTATGTGCACCAACAACTTATGCTAAGCAAGACAAGCAACAAGGTGATAGCAATATAGAATACTTCAAGCACGAAGGCTATCATAATGTAAAGTGCATAAGTAAAAAGCTCGGGTATAGAAATAACCGAGGCACGCGGAGACGAGGATGTATTCCCGAGTTCCTCCTTGTTAAGTGAGTACGTCTCATTGGAGAGGTGTGAACCAACACAATGGTTCAACAACCACAAAGGTTTCACCTTCTTCTCCGATGAACCGCACCAC
Source organism: Poa pratensis (assembly GCA_947311845.1). Lineage (NCBI taxonomy): Eukaryota > Viridiplantae > Streptophyta > Magnoliopsida > Poales > Poaceae > Poa > Poa pratensis. The sequence continues at coordinate 19,405,450 of CAMZMU010000081.1, read as the reverse complement.
AAAGGTTTGGTTCACCTTCCACTATCGGAATCCTTCGAGGCGGAAATCCGGAGCCTTTCAACAATGATCCGGGGCACAACCCACAACAGGATTGGGGGGGCTCCCGAACAGCTACAAGTGACCACACAAGGGTCTCAACCACCACACGGCGTCTAGGGTCCTGATACGTCTCAAACGTATCCATAATTTCTGCTGTTCCATGCTTATATTATACCATTTGCTACATGTTTTATATACATTTCATATCACTTTTATGCATTTTCTGTGACTAACCTATTAACAAGATGCCACAGTGCCAGTTCCCTGTTTTCTGCTGTTTTTGGTTTCAGAAAGGTACTTCTGGAAATATTCTCGGAATTGCACGAAACAAAAGGCCAAGTCCCTATTTTTCCAACACGTACACGGAGTCCGAAGGAGAGACGAAGGGAGCCACGAGGTGGCCAAACCACAGGCCGGCGCGGCAGTGGGCCCCACCGCGCCTGCTGGTGATTTGGGCCCCTCGGGGGTCCGCTGACATCGCCCCTTCGCCTATTTATTCCCCGAGACGTGAAAACCCTAAGGCACCGAGCCTTTCATCCAGAACATATTCGCTGCCGCCGCCATCGTCAACCCTAACTCGGGATAGTGACAGCAAGTTCTAAGGTTGTAGATGTGTTGTTGCCAAAAAACAGCAATGCTTTATTCAAGGATGAATGTATTGTTTACATTACGCACATTACTTAATGCAATTGTCTGTTGCTTGCAACTTAATACTGGAAGGGGTACGGATGTTAACCGGAAAGTGGACTATTTAGGCATAGATGCATGCTGGATAGCGGTCTATGTACTTTGTCGTAATGCCCAAATGAATCTCATAGTAGACACCACAACTCACACATGCATGTTATATGCACTTATCAATTGTCCCAGCTGTAATTTGTTTACCCAGCATGTTAGTTATCTTATTGGAGAGACACCACTAGTGAACTGTGGACCCCGGTCCATTCTTTTACATCTGAAATACAATCTACTGCAATCATTGTTCTCTACTGTTTTATGCAAACAAACATCATCTTCCATATACGTTTAACCCTTTGTTTTCAGCAAGCCGGTGAGATTGACAACCTCACTGTTAAGTTGGGGCAAAGTAATTTGATTGTGTTGTGCAGGTTCCACGTTGGCACCGGAATCCCTGGTGTTGCGCCGCACTACACTCCTTCACCAACACCTTCGAAGCAACCTCGTTTTCCTACTGGTTCGATTAAACCTTGGTTTCATACTGAGGGAAAACTTGCTGCTGCACTCATCATACCTTCCTCTTGGGGTTCCCAACTGACGTGTGACGTACAAGCATTGTTTCTGGCTGTTGCCGGGAGATATTCCCTCGTCAACTTAGCGCTACAACACGTTTTCTGGCGCCGTTGCCGGGGAAAACCGAATTGCTTCTGCAAGGGGAGTCTCTCACACCCAATCTCTTTACTTTGTTATTTGTCTTGCTTAGTTTATTTTTATTTAGTCTTGTTTGCTCTCTTTATCAAAAACACAAAAAATTAGTTACTTGTTTTTTTATTTTTGTTTTTTCAAAATGAGTACTCCTGAGAACACTAAGTTGTGTGACTTCACTAGCACAAACAACAATGATTTCATATGCACTCCTATTGCTCCACCTGCTTCTAAGCAGAATTTTATGAAATTAAACCTGCTCTATTAAATCTTGTTATGAAAGAGCAATTTTCTGGTGTTAGTACTGATGATGCTGCTGCCCATCTTAATAACTTTGTTGAACTTTGTGAAATGCAAAAGTATAAGGATATGGATGGGGATATTATAAAACTGAAACTTTTTCCTTTCTCCTTGAGAGGAAGAGCTAAAGAATGGTTGCTTTCTTTGCCTAGAAATAGTATTGATTCTTGGACAAAATGCAAAGATGCTTTCATAGGGAAATATTATCCTCCTGCTAAGATTATATCCTTGAGAAGTAGCATTATGAATTTTAAACAACTTGATAATGAACATGTTGCTCAAGCTTGGGAAAGAATGAAATCTTTGGTGAAGAATTGTCCCACTCATGGACTGACTACTTGGATGATCATCCAAACCTTTTATGCAGGATTAAATTTTTCCTCAAGGAACTTATTGGATTCAGCCTCTGGAGGAACCTTTATGTCCATCACTTTAGGTGCAGCAACAAAGCTACTTGATGATATGATGATCAACTATTCCGAATGGCACACCGAAAGAGCTCCTCAAGGTAAGAAGGTAAATTCTGTTGAAGAAACCTCCTCTTTGAGTGATAAGATTGATGCTATTATGTCTATGCTTGTGAATGGTAGATCTCATGTTGATCCTAATAATGTTCCTTTAGCTTCATTGGTTGCTCAAGAAGAGCATGTTGATGTAAACTTCATTAAAAACAACAACTTCAACAACAATGCTTATAGGAATAATTTTGGTAGCAACAATATAAGCCTTATCCTTCAAATGGTTATGGCAATTCTTATGGTAATTCCTACAGCAACAATAGAAGTGTGTCCTCTGATCTTGAAGCTATGCTTAAAGAATTTATTAGCACACAAAAAGCTTTCAATAAAACTGTTGAGGAAAAGTTTGAAAAAATTGATGATCTTGTCTAAAGTTGATAGTCTTGCTCATGATGTTGAAATTCTAAAACTGAAAGTTATGCCTAATGAAGTTAAAGATACTAAGTCATTTGCTACAGCAAATGCCATCCAAGTTCGAATTGATAATAATATTAGGATGTTGGCTGAATTGCATGCTAGGTGGGAAAAAGAGGAAGAACTTGAAAAAGAGAATAGTATAGTTAGAGTTTGTACTATCACCACCACTAGTAATATACATAATGCTAATTACATGCTAGTAAGCCTCCTACTATTGATGGTAATGTTATTGGTGTTGGTAATGTCTCTACTACTTCTGCAAAGCGTTTGAAATTGCCTAAAACTGCTGAAACTTTTTCTGATAAAAGTGCTGAAATTTTTCAAACTATTGGAGACAATGGTTCCACCACCATTGACAATAATGATTTTGATTTTGATGATTGTAACATCTCTGAAGTTATTATGTTCTTGCAAAAATTAGCTAGAAGTCCCAATGCTAGCACTATTAATTTGGCTTTTACAAAGCATATTACAAATGCTCTTTTGCAAGCTAGGGAGGAGAAGTTGAAACTTAAAGCTTCTATTCCTAGGAAATTAGAAGATGGTTGGGAACCCATCATTAAGGTAAAGGTGAATGATTTTGATTGCAATGCCTTGTGTGATCTTGGTGCAAGTATTTCGGTTTTGCCCAAGAAGCTTTATGATATTCTTGATTTGCCACCTTTGGAACATTGTTATTTGGATGTTTTTCTCGCTGATAATGCTATGAAGAAACCTTTGGGGCGAGTTAATGATGTTTTTATTACAGTAAACAATAACCTTGTCCCCGTTGATTTTATTGTTATGGATATTGAATGCAATGCATCTTGTCCTATTGTTTTGGGAAGACCTTTTCTTCGAACTGTTGGTGCCATCATTGATATGAAAGAAGGTAATATAAGGTACCAATTTCCTCTCAAGAAAGGTATGGAACACTTCCCTAGGAAGAGAATGAAGTTACCTTTTGACTCTATTGTTAGAGCAAGTTATGATGTTGATGCTTCTTCTCTTGACAACACTTGATTTTCACTTTCTGCGCCTAGCTGAAAGGCGTTAAAGAAAAGCGCTTATGGGAGACAACCCATCGTTTTTATTTGCTGTTATTTTTGTTTTCTTTGAGTCAAGGAGTTTTGTTACTTCTGTAGCAACTCCTTTGTATCTTTATTTTATCGCAATGTTGTGCCAAGTAAAGTTCTATATTGAAAGTTGATGCAAGATTTGGATTTCTGCAGTGACAGATTTTTAGCTGTCACGGATTTGAGCTTATCTCCCTGTAGAAAATTCAAAAAATTCTGAAAAAATCACGCATATTCCTGAGATATGTACGCAACTTTCATTATTTTAGGCCAGATCCATCTGAA